>OVAN01000943.1:180-47471 GCA_900406275.1 Anastatica hierochuntica | reverse complement strand
CGATTTAGCGACGATTTCGGTCGTCGTTAAACGTCTGTTTTCTTGTAGTGATTAGATAATATAGAAGTATGTTGGCGATTTCCACAATTTAAAGCCACAAATTTTCACTTTTCCAAAAAAATCCCCAAATTTGTCTCAGAACCCTAATGCACACAAACCTCATTTTCTATAGAAATTGTTGACGCAAGTTCCTGATTTTTATGTTTCGATGTTTCTTGCACACTCTCTTCCGCTTCATAAATCGATCTCCAAAGGATTTATTAAAAGAGATTGAAGGTAATCTTCTCTTTTCTTTGTATTTATGTACGTAGAAAGTAACAAAATTGAGTCAAATTCCTAACTAAACAAAACTACTTAAAATAGTGTTATAAAGATGTTATACCAAACGACGTCGTTTACCTCTCTTCGCAAAAAACCTTCCTAATGACATGTCACCTCAGCAATCAACTGGCAATCTCCTTTGCGAAAGTGATACCGTATCGGAACAAGGAATGTCGAGGTTGTTTTAGTTTAGTATAGGTTTCTAATTCAAATTTAGTCTACGTTTAGATATGTTTTGACACGGTTAATAAGTTTAGGAATGAATTAGTCGATATGGATGAGTTAAGGCATGAATCGGCTGTTTCCTTCAAGTCTCGGCATATAATAGCTATTTATTCTCGTAAGTGGTTTTTAATTCAAATGGCCATTTACTGCATTAAACATCCAATTTAGAGTGATTCTCTCCCAAAATTGATAAATATCTTGAAACTTCGAACGACAAACTTGCAACAAAAAAAAAGCTTAGGTAAAGATACATTTCTCCTAAAAGTAGGTTCATATTAATTAGTCTTCTGTGATTCGATATATAGTATAGAGTGACTATTTTAACAATAGACTAACATGGTCCGTTAGTTTCCCTGCTTTAATTAAGCTTTCAATTATGTAACCAAATCAATTAATATTTTTAAACCATGATACGACGAATTGACACCAAACAAAGCTTCCAACAAAGATATATTTCCCTTTAAAGTCAAATCATACTCTGCCTGCTGGAATCTTTTTTTGTGATTCGATCTATAGTACAGTGGCGATTAATAGACTAATATGATACGCTAATTTTAGTGCTTTGCTTAAGGCTTTAATTAAAGATCATTTTTTATACATAGCAACAACAAAGAAACAGTTTTATCAACAAAAAAACAACAAAGATAAGCAAAGGAGGTTTCAATATTAGATAAAAATCATTTTATATGGGTGCAAATGGATGTTTGTTTAGAGGGAAAAAACTAGTGTAACTAATGACTCCTTATTTTCTGTCAACATTCTACCATTTATAAAAAACACTTAAATATATAAGATCCACTTAATTGGTAAAAAATATGAAGAGGATGTATTGAATTGAGTATATGATGGAATTTGAATTTTTGAAATTTTTGATGAATAAGAGAAGTAGTTGTGATTTTTATAAAAATTATCTGCAATTCCACTTAAAAACATGTGATTTGATATGATTTGTTTTTTTAACCAGGAAATTCTTCTAAAACACCTTTAATTACTTAAAAATTTTCAAATAACATTGATTTAAAGATATACTAGGTTTTGGTCCATACCTTGCACGAACGTGGATTAATTTCGCTAATTTTTCTTCAAAAATCGACGTATTATTTATGCCCAAAAAACAATCTCTTTTCTTATCACTCCTTTTAGTATTATCTATTAATCCATTGTTGACATATAAGTCGGAGATTAGATTTCATCATATCTTCATTATTTTGATACATTCATTGAATAGGATGCCTAAATTTTGTTATTTCTCACTCTATGTACCGGTTAATTTTTATTATACTATATTAATGTAAGTATATTCATTTAAATTAAGTATATTCATTCACACGGCATCTTGTGACCAAACCAATGTTATCGTAACGTGTTCATTTCGTTAGCTGCCAAAATATTTTTGCTCATCGTGTGTGACATATCCACTACAAAATTGTTTGCTTAAAACATAAGTAACGACCGATTTTTTTAGGGTAAGGTTTGTGTTAAAAAACAAATAGACAACTAAAGAAATTTTAGTTACCATATCTTCATTGCTCCGCTTTGGAAACTTAAGAACCCGATAGAGGTTTGTGCTATCCGATGCTTCGCATCCTTTTTTCCTTTTCCACAAAACTGGACATCAAGCCATGACTCTTTAACCTGAAAAAGAATTTAGAAACCCTGAAAAGTTGTTAAATATTGAAAGACCATGAATCATAAAAATAAATACTTCACATCAGCGTCAGCTTGATTTGATTCCCACGAGTAAACATAATCATCAGCTTGAAAAGGTTTAATTTGCGCACAATAAAAAAAATAGACGAATTAATTAAAACGAAGAACCCAACGAAATAATAAAAACACTAAAACGTGAATCCTTGTGGTAAAGGGAATAGGCTATTTATACAAATATATAAATAGATATTCTAGGGTTTAAAGATCAATGAACTATTTTAAAAATAAAAAGATAAATACTAAATAAAAAATAAACACCGCTAAGATTGCAAATGGCATAGTCAAGTTTTGATTGGCCGAGAAATTAAACATTTTTTAGAGATAATTAAATAACTTCGCGCAGGGATAAAACGGTCCAAATTTGGTTGGTGGAGAAAAATGAACGGATACGATGACGCCACACAAGAAAATAAGAAAACGTACGCACTATATCGCTCCACGTCAGCTAGGCCGATTATAACATCTATTTTTTACTATTTTCGAACGAAATTTCTCGCGATGCCACGTCAAATTTGGCTTCTGTATGAGGGTCACGTCAGCTTTTGACTTCATATTTAATAATAGTATAGATTTTTTAAATCACCATTCAATAATAGTGAATTTTATATGACTTTTTAAAATTCTTGTTTCAATAACATGAGATTTCAAATTTTAATACAAATCACTCCAAATCACTTTTTGAATACACCCCATGAGTTTTACTCTCAAATTTGTTACTCTTCACATATGGAGATTTATCTTCCTTGAGTTATAAATTATCGACTTTTTTCTTTTATTTTATATTTTAATATTATCTTATCAAAATATAAGAATTTAAGATACATCTACAATTGTCTATACGATCTTTTTCTTTAAAAAGGTTGAAAGATATTCTTTTTAAAAAAGTATTTTAAACTATAACAAATTAGATTTTTTCAAATATGTAGATTTTATTTTGACTAATTCAAAAATATTTTTAATAATATTAAAAAATCAGCCGATGAATTTAATAAAAATTCTAAAATTATCTTTTAATCTTTAACCATAAAAAACTTTGGAATAAAAAAGAACTGATTATTTTTTAATTTATATCTAAATATATTTTCATAATTATTAAATTTTGCATTAATGTGTTTAATATTATTTTTTTTGTTTATCTATATTACTGTAAATAGTTATCATTTATTACTCCTCTGTGATTATTCTTTTTGTTCATCTAATTCCTCTCAATATCATTTTTATTCCACACACTCACCACTATTTTCCTCTCTTTCAACTTATTCCTTTCACCCATTACCATTTGAAAGATTAAGGCTGTGATAGATTGCAGAGGACAAAAAATTTTCACTTATTCTTTTCTTAAATAATAGAGTAACAAGTTTTTAAAAATTTCTTAACAAATTCAGTTTTTTCTTTATAATTAGTGGAATTGTTTTCCACTTATTTTCATCTCAAATGGTATTCTTTTAAAGGAATGTCCAATTTTCCCAATTTTATTCCTCTAATTATGCAATGAAAAGTAATCAAGAAGAACAAAAATAGCTGAAGAGAGAGAGGAATATAAAATAAAATCAATAGTCTTTCTATTTCAAAATATAAAATATTTTATAAGTTTTTATTTTAAAAATATAACATTATCCCCAATTGTTATGCAAATTAATATACATAGAATTTTATATCACCAATAGTATTTTGTTATATATTTTACAATTGGTTCAACTAATTTAATATATACATTAAATGATATTTCTTTGAAGAAAGACATATTTCTTAGTTTACGTATTTGTATCTCAATCGTCTTATATTTTGAAAGGGTGAATTGGTGAAATGATCAAAAAAAGTTAATTAGATTTGTAGAAAGATGTTAGAAAGAGATAAGAAGAGAAAATAAAAAAAAGAAATAGTTTTTGGTTAGTTAATTAAATAATGTGGTTTTTTATTTGACTTAATTTCTCTATTTCGAAATTTAGGGAATAAAATTTTTAAAAATTTTGTTTTCATTTAGGTTTTTTCTCTTGTAAAATTTCTTCTTCTTTTTTTTCCGACCAAAGCATTGATTTCATTAGAACTAACTTTGCTACATCTTCGTAGCGGCAAGAATATTAATTTTTAAAATGTTTTGTCTATTATTGTTCTATTTATCGTAGTGTCGGCTATTCCTTCTATCAAACTTTATTTTTATAGGCTATGATCCTGCACACCTTCAAATCTTTTTCTACCTATGAATCCAATTTAATGTGCGTTGCTTTCTGCCCTTAAAATCCGTAGTGAATGTCGTTCCTAATTCCTAATTCCTATTTCCACTATAGTTTAGAGTTGTAGTCACTGACTCAGGTTTGAACTTGTTATGGCTGAACTCAAATGTCCATTAGAGCTTGTTGGTTGAAATACTTCCAACGCTTCTACCAATTCCACGTGATATCTTTAACTGGTACTCTATTTTATTGAATTTATTTCATCCAATATATCTATTTACTAAAGCCGATGTAGAACGTACAAACTAATACTGGGAGAAGGGAAAAGGAAAAACATGGTGGTACTCTTGCCAATATTTTTGTTGATAAAATTTTTGAAATTTTTTTTTTTTGATAACAACTCTTTCCATTTTTGCAAAGCAATTCGCATGGATATAGTAAAAGAATAAAATAATTAAAAATAAGGAGAAAAGAAAGACATTAATGTTTGACGAAAATAAAAACACATTAGCATCCAATAATCATCAAACTTCAGCATAAAGATTAGGCATTTCTCTAGATTATTGACTAAAGAGACTACTTTGTCACATAAACGATAATAGTCATGGAGACCAAATTGAATACTTCATCGCCTATAAGAACTTGTTTAGTTTTGGTAGGGGCGAGCAAAATATTGAGACCCGAAAATCAAACCGTATCCGACACGAAAAATTGATACTGAATTCGAACTTCTTGAAAATCAACGTTTCAAGGCCTTTTGTGATTATTCTACTGGTCTGGTTAGTCATCTATTGCATCTTGAAGCTCTGTTGATATTTAGAATGATTGAAGTTATATTGGAGCTGTGGAGTGTTTAAGAGCGTTGTAAGGGCATAGGGCTATCTCGAGATCATTTTTAGTTTGTCTTTGAGAGAAAAGAGGACTTGAAGTCTATTCTTAAAGATCGACCTTTGTCATTTAACAACTAGACCATGGCCTTGAAGAGATGGACAGAGTCTCCTCCTCTTAATTTTCTACTATCCATTGATGTTTGGGTTTTTATTAGTAACATTCCACGTAAAGTCTTTATTGTAGGACACCGTTAAAAGGCTAGGCAAAGAGATAGGAGTAGTTCGAGAAGTTGAATATGATCTGAAAGTTTCTAGAAAAACAGAGCTTGTGAGAATTCTTATTACTTTGCAACTTGATAAGCCAACGTTGAGAGTCAAAAATAAAAACCTCCAAGGTGGTTAGTCAGTCACTATTGGATATGAATACGAGCATATCCGTAAGAAATGTTTCAACTGTCTTCAGTTAACTCATAAAAACTCTAAATGCCCTCTGTTGAAGCTTCAGAACTCAAACAAGTATGTTCAAATGTTCCAGCCTGAAGCTAGCAGAGAAAAAAGAGTATCCCTTGTTATTAGAAGATTGTCCTTGCAGTTAGACCCACCTCATGGTTTTACTTGACTCTTTCCAAGCTTATCTAAAGAAGATCAATATATGGCTCTTCAATATGTTTCTTATTTTGACCCCACTGAGAGGTCGATACGTATAGAAAGAGTGGATCAGTCCATTGAATACGGATGGAATCTTCATCAAGTAGATTTCATAAAGTTACTTTAACGACAAGTAAATATATAGGGCAGGTGATTAATTTCGGTCTTAAGGTTCTTTCGTTACGTCAGAAGAATATATCGAATTAGCTACCATTACGAACTTCCACCAGTAGCAATCATCAAAGTGGTAGTGAGGCTGAAGCTTCATTTTCTAATCATGCTTCACCTTCTCTTGAATTAGCTGGATCAACGGGTTTACATTTTGGAATCACTTGTGTTCCTTTGTCCGGGACTAATATCAAAAAGAAAACTACTTGTCGTAGGCCAACATCATGGAAGAGAAAGACTAAAGCTCAAAAAAATATAACAAATATCATTGTTGTTCCTAGGAAAAAAAACAGAACTGAAAACTTCATTGTTCAAGATGGTATTTGCAAAAAAAGGCTACTACATCCATTGACACTTCGATTACGAAATCTCCAAAAAACCAAGAACATACGGTGGTTTTCGGTTTAAAGCCGTTGCCAAGTCAATAAACATAATAAGTTGGAACTGTCAGGGGCAGAAACTTCCGAGACAATTCAATATCTACGAGAAATGCGAAAACACATTTTTCAGACTTTCTTTTTATGGAAACGAAGCAAAAGTATGATTACATTTTTGGTTTGAAAAACAGTTTTGGTTATGATAATTTGGTTACAGTTGAGCTGCTTGTCCTTAGTGAAGGTTTAACGGTTATGTGGAAGCATTGGTACAAAGTCGATGTCTTGTGTGCTACTAACAGGATGGTCGATCTCATGGTTTCTGTTGGATCATCGTCTTTCTTCTTATCGTTTGTCTACGATGATCTTGTTTGTGCTAAATGAAACCTGGTTTGGAATCATTTATCTCCCATTGGTACCTTTGATGATGAAGCTTAGCTACTCATTGGGGATTTCAATGAGTTGATGGATAATAGTGAAAAGGTTGGTGGACCGGTTAGGCATGATTCTACTTTCAGGATTTCAGAAATATAGTTGATAATTGCAAGCTCAAAGAGGTTAAATATTCTAGAAATCAATTATAATGGGATGGAGTGAGAGATGATATTTGGATCCAATATCGATTGCATAGAAGTTTTGGAAACGATGAATGGTTCGGGTTATTTCCATGTGTTCATCTGACTTATATGGAGATGTGAACTTCCAATCATAGACCAACAAAACTCCAATTTTCGTCTGGAAATAACAATCTTTCTCGTGGTAGATTTTTTTTATAAAAGGATTGTGTCCGCACAAGATATTGATCGCATAGTTAAAGATAGTTGGGATGTTGATAATGTTGACTCAGATATAGCATTATTGGATCGCATAGCTAGACGCAGAACGACAACAACAAAATTGAAACGATCTTCTAATCTGAATTTTGCTAACCGGATAAAACATATTCGTGTTGTGCTTGAAGATGAAATTGCAATTATCTCCCCTAATAAGCATAAGATAAGAGATATAAAACACGAGCTAGCAAAGGCAGATAAAGACAATGAAGTTTTTCGGAAGCATAAGAGTCGTGGAAATTGGCTTCATTCAGGTGATAAAAAACACTTGATATTTTAATAACTGTGTAAAAGGTAGAAAAGTTTAGAATTGAGTATTGATGTTAAAGGGCTCTATTGGTGTCTAGCACTTTACTGAGAGTTCCATGAGGAATATTGGAGGCGATTATTTCAAGCACCTCTTTACAAGTTCCAACACACATGATCTAGTTTCTCTATTTGATGGCTTTTTTTGCTAAGGGAACATATTACATGAACACATTTTTGACAGCTCCAGTCCATGAAGATGAAATCAAACAAGTTGGGTTTGGTATTAAAGGTAGTAATGCATCAAGAGCAAATGGGTTGGCCAGATTTTTCAATAGGAGATTTTGGAATGTCGTCTGCCCTTTTATAGTAAAGGAGATTCAAAAGGTTTTTCGGACAACCATGATGCCTCCGAGTTGGAGCAATACAAAATTTTGTTTGCTTCCTAAGATCACAAGACCATCACTTATGTCCGACATGAGACCCATAAGCTTTTGCTCAGTCCACTATAAGATTATTTCAAGAGATTTATGTGGGAGACTCAAAGCGATTCTTCTGGATCTGGTTTCAGAAACACAAGAAGCATTTTCTCGGGGACGTTGATAACCGAAAATATACTGATAGCTCACGAGTTAGTTCATGCCTTATGTGCAAATACAAAGATATCCAACGCGTTTATGGTAGTTAAAACGAACATGTCGAAGACTTATGACCGTGTCGAATGATTTTTGTAGAGCAACTATTAGAGAATCTTGACTTTGACCGAAAATTGATATCATGGATCATGGCATGTATAAGTAAAATATCTTATTCGGAGTTATAGAATTTCAGATTGCATGGTTTTATTAAAGCAGAAAGGGACATGCGTTAAGAAAACTCTTTATCTCCATTTTGTTTATCTTAAACGTTGAAGCTTAGGTGAATGTGTTGAGCCAAATCTCAATTAGCAGGAAGACTTCATGGGGTTTTCGTGGGAGGTAACATATACTCGATACATCATCTCCTCTTCAATGACTACTCTCTCTTGTTGTGTAAAGCTTTTGGCACAAAAGTTGAAGAATTACGTCAATGTCTGTATGTGTATGGTGACTAGTCCGGTCAAGTTATCAGCCATACTAACTCGTTCATCATATTTTTTTCAAAGGTTGATGAATCGAAAAAGACACATTGAAGTGTTCTTACAAATAGAAAAAGAGGGTAGCGATGGATCTTGTCTTCGTTTGTCTGAGAATTTCAATTTTTCTAAGAGCCAGCTCTCAAATTTCTTTCGTGAGAAACTACAAAAACGATTACACGGTTGGTTTGCTAAGTCTATTTTCCAAGATGATAAGAACGTCTTGTTGAAATCGATTGAATTAGCGCTCTCAATCTACGCTATTTCTTGCTCCAAATTGTCTCAACATTTGTGCACTAAGCTTACTATGAGATAATTCTAGTGGAGCATCGAGAGTAATAGAGAGAAGCTCCCATGGATTGCTTAGATGAGGTTAAGTAAGAAGAAGAAAGACGGTGGGCTAGGATTTCACGATATCCAGGGCTTAATTAATCATTGTTGGCCAAAAAATTTTTGGTAGTTATGGTCTCAACCTTAGTATGTGGTATACAAAGAGAGATACTTTAAATCGACGTCTTTCTTTAAGTGTATCAAAGTTCGCAGCTCATCTTACGCATGGTGAAATATTCTTTTCGGTAGATAGCTTCTGAAGTAAAGGTCTACTATGCTCTACCAGTAACGGTGAGGACTCGCTGGTTTGGTTGGACAAATGGATTATGGATGAATCACCGTGACCCCCAATTTTTCCTGTGGAAGATGTTGCCTTGAATCTCTAAATTTTTCACCTTTTGGACGCTCGTACGGGTAAATGGAAAAAGCGTGTTTTACGTCAAATTTTTATGCAGAGAGATGTGAGTTTTGTCTTAAAGCTTCCACATCTAGAGAATTGGATGACTCGTTTTTATGGGTCTTTACGTGTTCAGCTGAGTATAAGTCGCAAAGTGGGTACATGTTCTGGGAAAAAGAAATGATTCCTGACGAAGATGAAGGTCCATTCCTATCACGTATCGAGAAGAACATATGGTCGCATATCTGGAAGGTCAACACAATACGCAAGAACAAGCGCTTCCTTTGGAAATCCCTTGTCGGTGCATTGGCTTCCTTTGACAGATTACGCTCGTGGGGTTAAAACTGAATCTGACATGTCCTTGTTTTGGTGATGGTCTGGAAACAATCCACCATACTTTTTTCGGATGCGAGTTTACGCAACATACTTGGGTCTTATCCTCTTATAAGCTTCCTCCACAAGAATTCTCAGCTACTACTTGGTTTGGATTTTAAGCACTTGCGGAAAGAAAGCAGGGGTGGTGATCAGAATATGGCGACCTGCATCAAATTAAATAGATCCTATGGTAGCTCTGGAAAGCAAAAAATGGTTTGGTCATCGAATGGATCAACATTACTGCTGCTAAAGTAGTCTCTAAACCAATCGATGAAGCATATAATTGGTTGCAGGTCAACAAAATAGACTGTAAAAAAAAGGAAGAGCTTCGACCTATTGTTATTTGAAGCTGTTGTTGGAAGTTGAGATTCTCGGGGTGTCATTGGCAATGGAGAGTTTTAAAAACATATTTCTCAAGAAGATTGTTTTTGAGGCAATCTCGAGTAAGGCAATTGAGGCTGCTACGAATCCTCATAAAGATCTCCTGTTTCGAATTTTACAAGCAGACATTCACTCTTCCTTACCTTACTTCGATTTTTGGAGATTCATATTGGGATCAAAAGGAAGCAATAACATTACAGGTTCCATTCCTGAAAGCGTTACTCAGGAGCATCGTTATTAATCCTATGTTGCTCAATATGGATGGACTTGGCTAGCTCCTGAATTAAATGTTGAAGGAAATCAGATCCTTGTTGGTATTTAACAACATTGTTCTCTTTGCTAGCCTATATGGTTTTGGTAGTAATTGTGAGTCCGCATGGCTTTTACAAGCTTTTATTCCGGTGAATCACGGACGAGTTTTCTAGTGAGTTCTGTGAACGTGCCGGTAAGTTTGTTGCCTCCTCTCCCTCTTTCCATTCTATCGGTTTTGATTAGCTGTTCGATCCGACTCAGTAGACCTGGTTCGTGTAGGGTTGACTCGATTTAACCGGTCCGACCTAGATTGACCGATTCGGTTCAATTTTCGTTCTTTTACTATGATATGACTCTAATCTCGCTTTTTCTTTTCGATAATGGGTTTCAGTCTCACTTTCTTTTACTATGATCCGACAAATGAGGCAAAGTCATTTCTTCATTTCTCTTTCGTAGTCTAGGGTCAAATTGCATGTACATGCAAGTTTAATATTTGTATATTTGTCTGACACTTGATTGTTATCTTGCTTGTTGTCTTACCATCATTTCTCATCAGCATATATATATATATATAGAGTTTGTGTGTGTGTGTATCTTGCGTAAACCTGTTAGGACGTTAGGGGAAGAACCATTGCGTGAAGTTTGGCTTACTCGATGAGATTATTGTGTGTGATTGTTAATGAATTGAGTGGATCGTTGTGTCGTTGAGCGCAATAGTGCATTTCAGGTGCTAAGTGCAACAAGACATAGTTGTGGATGCAATAGTGCGCTTGAGGTGTCGAGTTTCAGTTGTTTGTTTGTGTGATTTGAGACATAATATTGTATTTGAGGTGTTGAGGTTGTTGAGCGCAATAGTACACTTCAGTTGTTGAGGTCCGTTTGTTATTTGTTAAACATTGTGATTGTTATGTGTTTTAGGCTTAGACATCATTGGTTGTGTAGTTGAGTCGTTTTATTAATCTCATTAGTCATTTTAACCTTCGTTGACTGACTTTTCCTCGAGTTACTCACCCCTTTGTTTTTCCTTTTCTTTTTGTATTCTCTTTGCAGGTAACAAGTAGTCGGACGAACAGACGGTTCTTATGCTACTTTTGGGATCGATTAATTTTATTTAATCTTTTGGATTTTTTATGTTTTATTTATTTTTTCGGTCTAGATTTGGTTTAGTTTGACTCCTAGATTTATTGGAACTTTGTTTAAGGTTAATAAAATTGATTTTTTTTTTTATTATAATGAGTTATTTGAGGTATAATTTAGTATGAGTGACACCTCTATCTAGAAGGATGATGAGACATGTTACACTATATTATTTTGTAAAACAAAAATAATTAGTTTATTATTATGGACATATGAAAAAAATGATGTGTTAAGAAATTTAGTTGGTGTACTTTTTATTTTTTTTATAAATTTAATAAATGATGTCACACATGGAACATATCTGCAGAAATCAAAATACATTAAATAAAAGGAAATATAATCAAGGACCAAATTTTTGTCAATTGCGTTGTCCCTCCTCGTGTGTACTCTGGTGTAATTGTTTCGTCCTGATCCTTCTAGACAAAACCGCAGGATCACGGGCAATGCCTATCTGTTCTTATTTTTTCTGTGTATATGAGTGTGTTAAGAGTGAGATTGACAAAGCAAACAAGATAAATGGTATAAATTGAACAGAATAAAAGTTGAATGATGACTATAATAAATTATAAATAAATATAAAACTATATAAAGTTACCTAATTTTTTAGATAGTATTGATGGTGAAATTATTGTTTTAATAGAATTAAAGGTGAATTTGGTATATCACAAAAACAAAATTATTTAGATTTTTGGAAATAAAAAATATTAACGGTGAAAAAAAATATTTATGAAAAATTGGAATGTTTTACAAAATCACCCATCTTTTGTGGAAAAAGGAATTAAATAGTAAAGTTAATTTTTTGGGGTTTGAAAATTTAAATAATGGGGAGGGGTTCTATGGTATTTCCCTATAATTAAACCATTAAAACTAATAATATTATTCCATATATATATATATATACATATATATATATACATTATTTCTTTTCATTTATAAAAAACGAAAAAAGACAACCATACCTCAAATAATGCTGTCTTCTTTTTTTATTTATCACAAAATTTTTATGTAATTAATTGCGTCTCAATATCGTACTAGTCCTCAAAGTTTATAGAAACCATTTAACACTTTTGAACAAACTACTGGAATACGCAGACCGAGAAATCATCTTCAATGTCTCTATTGTCAATCACAAGTCGCAAAAGTCCCAAAAGACAAAAATTATATATAATTACTTTTAATTCGAAAAAGATGGAAAGTACGTAAAACCCTCTGGCCAAGTTGTCTCAATTACATTTATATGTGAAGACGATAAATATGGCGAAGTCTGTGAAGATTGTAGAGCTGGAGGAGCCGAAGTAGTCGAAGGAGAAGACAGAGGTATAAAATTTGAACAATGAAGCCGAGGGATCGAGTAGGGATGAATCCACGGCGACTCCGATAAATGTTCTAGTGGAGGCGACAATGGTGGTTAAGTCAAACAAAGGCTCTGAACGAAGCACATTTGCTCCTCCTCCCCCGGCATCTCCGACTAGTGAGAATTGAGAATCAGATGACGACAATGAAGACAACAAAGGTGAGAAGACTGCCTTGATTGAACGCGAAGACAAATATGAAAAAGAGGATGCAAGCAAGGATGAAGAAAAAGAAGAAGAAAATGATGAAGACAAGGAATATGACAAGGATTAAGAAAAAATAGAGGAAGCTTTGGATGGTGATGATGGAGAAAGAGAATTTGAAGCAGAAGAGAGATCTTACTTTGAAATAGTTCTGAGTACCACTCAACCTTGTCCATCGACATGGATGTGAAACGAAGAGATCCATTTTCTACCTAGATCAGAGCATTTAGAGGTAACTAATTAGTAGTAGATTTTGATTTAGACATTTTGATTCCATTTACATTGTGTTGCAATGGAAATGTGTGTAATAGTAGGGACTAGTGAGTAAAACTATGAGTTATTCTCTGAGTAATACTAGGAAAACTTGGTAAAAGTAGGAGATAATGGTAAAACCTTAAGAAAGCTAGCCGGGATAAACTTATAAATGAAAAACTAGTAAAACATGGGAAATGGGGTAGAACTGGATGTCTCTTAAATGTAAAACTAGTAAAACAAGAGAAAACCATTTGTAATGTTGATGTATTAATGGTAAATGAGGTAGAACTAACTTTCTCCTCAATGTTTTTTGGATGATTTTGAAGCAACTGAGGCAATCAAACCAACTAGAATAGACTTCTTGCCAACAGAGTACGAGAAACAGATAAAGCTGGGGACAAGGTGCTTCAAGTCAGAAGCTATTAACACGCTTGCGAATCTGAATTTGAATCTCAATAATTCGAAGAGGAGGTGGTTTGAGGAGCATCCTCAATTCAAATACTTGCTTCATAGAATGTGGATGCTTTTGCTGCAGAGGGCAGAAATCTTAAAGCGGAAAGAAGTGTGACTCATTGTTAATGGCGTTCCCATCTAGTATGGGCTAAGCAAACACACATTGATTTCAGGACTAAACTGTTGCAGCTATCCTCTCGGATACAAGGAGAGGGGTAGTACAAAGTTCGTGAAGAAGCATTTCACTGGAACAACAAGGTTGGAGGATGTGAAAGCGAAGCTGGAGACGATGGGACCCCACAGAGACAGACTGAAGATTGCGGTTCTTTACTTCTTACCAAGTGTTTTTTACGCATAAACGAAGAGTGGAGATCTTGAGTATTGGATTTTTTCCAAAGAGTCATGGTTGATCATGAGTTCTGCAAGACCTTTTCAGGAAGAGATACTCTATGATTAAATGGTGAAGGAGATCTCTAACACCATGGATCATTTTGGAGGCTAGGTGAAGGAGAAGTCATTATGGCTTCTTCCAAGTTTTTGTCTTCCACTGGAGGTAAGTAAAAAGAGCATTATTATTGTTAGAATTATTGATCACTGAAGCTAACTCTTAGAAAATGTGGGTTTTGTTGCTTCTTACTTTCGAAGTAATTCTGCAGCTGGGAAATAAGTTCAGAGAATATGTTAGAGGTCATGATGTCAACTGTTTGAGGATGTGCCATTCCACATTCAAACCCAATGAAATGAAAGAGTTTTCTCTATCAAGAACATATGAGGAACTGGGTACAACAAAGGTAAGTTTTCCTTTGCATTTGAACTATTATTTGTTCTTTAAGTTTGAAATGGGTTAAAGTATAACAGGATAAACTACGTATCACTATTCGAGGAAAACTATCTAAGTTTTATGGATAGTATGTATTGTTTTAAGCCTTAACATTAATTTTGGATATTCACAGGACATTGACAACATATTGCCCACCAAATGTGAAGCAGAAAAAAGCTCTCTTAGATAAAAATATGGAAGAGAAGAACGATGTTGATAAGTCATGTCTTGCTGTCGACAGTTGTGTTAAGCTTCTCGGTGAAGGTTTGAAGGTCTTTTTTGAAGACATGAACAAGATGTTACCGCCCAAGAAGAACATACTGTAGAGCCAACTCAGCAAATGGCGGCCACTGAAGGCTCCACTTTATGAAAAGCATCCAAAATTTTAGAGATCAACTAAAGAGAGTTGAGAAGAAAGCGGACAAGTTTGTCTCCAATATGACAAAAGGTTGGTCACACTTGATGCATTTGTGAAGCAAGTTGAGGAAAAAATAACGAAGAGAGGTAGTGAATAGGAAGTTGAAAGTCCACTGTGGGAAACTTGTTTATTTGTTTTAAGAACTTGATTATTTGTTTTCTATTTTGTTGAAGTTTTGCATATTTAGAACTAGTTAATTTATTTTAAATTATGTTGAATTCCAATCATAGCACAACAATTTAGCACAAGCCTTAAAAAACATAAAATGGTTAAAGCGGTTAACCATTTACAAGTCTCAACAAAAACATAAACATAAACATAAAACTTAAGGAGTAAATTCGCAAGCAAGTTTTAAACAGGTCATAATCTCCTTAAGCTTTGCCAACTCTTCAGTCATCTCATCCACTTGTTTCCTCAATTGGGGAACCTCTTCCTCAACACCGATAACAAATGGTTGACGAAAGTGGAGGCCATTGTCCTGTGCGTAAAACACAAAACTCTAATATAGTTCATAAAGTTTTACCTTTCAATCATCTCAAGTAGTGTAACCTAGTTTGACTTTACAAAATGCAAGAGAAAATAAAAATTTACCTTATAGTCCTTGCAAGTGAAGTATCACCTCCCAGGTAAAGTATTAAAATATGTTGGATACTTTGGAGTTGGAGAGAAATCGTTGATGATTCGCTCCCCACAGGGGCAACATGTGGAATCCCAAATTGGGCATCGGCTACGTAATGGACCATGTCGAAGTATGCATTAGCCTTCTTCATCTCCTTTGCTTCCTCGTATTGATCCATAAGAAAGAGAGAGAATTATGAAAGGGGAGAGAGAGAGAGAGAGAGAGAGAATCACCCTTTAAAACTAAGAAAAGCGTGAATTTTATGTTTTGAATAAAAAAAACTCATTTCTTGCCAAAAAATTGTTCTTAGTTTTACAAACGATACTAGCGTTACGCAAGTTTCTCATAGTTTACTTTTTTCTATATTATTTAGTTTTACTTATACTTTAAGTTTATTTTACTTGTTTTATTGTTAATTTTAGTACTTTAACATGTAACACTGATTGTTTTCAGAAATAATTTGTTTGAAATCAAGATTTCTTTGAATCTTTCTTTATAAGCTGGTCTTCACTAACAAAATATTCTTGAAATTACAAGATAATATATCGAGGGAGGTAGAATGACTCATTTTCGTAATATATGTTATATTAACTACGAAAGTTGTTATATGATAACAAATTAAAAGTAAAACTATAATAACACAATTTTAGCATATGTAATAGTAATTTTGTTTGAAAATCACCCAAAATTAGAACTAATTTTCCTTATTATTACCCTCACTAAAACTTCATTTTTTTAGTTTTACAGTTGATTTTCTTGTTTAGACATATAATTATGATTTTTCTACATAGTTTTACTTAGTTCTACCATTATTACAAAAACAATGCATAGTTTTACACAACAAATACCCAAATATTACGCAATTTTCTAAATCATACATGTTTTACAAAAAAAAGAAAGGAGATAAATTCATTCACTACAACACCTTCCAAATTATAACCAATAAAAATCAAGTCTTTGCCTTGCCTGTCGTTTTTTGTTTCCTTTTACGTCGTTCTCTAGCCGATGGAAACCTCTTAGTTTTTTTCTTCCCTTCTTCTACAACCGATCAAAAGGTATGATCTGAAGTTGTTTGATGTCATTAGGTACATCCATTAAAACTCGTATGGCACTACATAAATTGTCTAGTAATAAGACAATGCCCACATTTCCTTCCTATAATATTTTGTGCACAACTCATGTAAATCTATTTGGATATCACAACCACGACCCTGACCGACATCAACATCCTTTTTGAAATATATGAAAGCGACAATTGTGTGCTGACAAGGATACTTTAGAACATCAAACACCTTGCAACTACAACTTTTCGCTAACAAGTTTACGAAATAACTCTTCCCATTGGCACCGGTAATCTCATACTCAAGGGAATAACTGATTAGCTCTCTCACATGTAATTTCTCAGCATCAACCCATATCTCGTGCACAAAGTTCTCCACGAAAGGCACCCGTTTTTTTCAATCGATCCAGACTTAGAATCCTTCCGATGTTCATTAAACTAAGTAGAAAGTTTTCTGAGGATTACATCGAGAAATGGTATTATTGAGCACTTTTTTTTCTTAAGCACGCTGTTTAAAGATTCCACATTGTTGCTAGTTTATAAATTGTATATGTCACCTGTAAAAAACACCTTGCCCATTGTTCTTTCTGAGTATTTTCCTCCAACTACTTGGTCGTTGAAGGAAATATCGTCTAAAAAGACTCGTAGGCAGAGGTGAACTCAACCACCTTAAAAGTCCTACTTAACTCCATGAACCTTCGTGCAACTATGTCTTTGTTGATATTAAAAGCATGTTCGTTCACATTCTAGGACAAATGCCATAAAAATGCTCATGGTGAGCTTGTGGAATCACATTAGCTACAACACTGATGAGGCTTGAGTTTCTGCCACTCATAAAAATCAATTCAGAATAGTCTAGTACAATACTTTTCAGCATCTAGAAAAATCAAGTCTAACTAGCATTGTTCTCACCATCGAGTACAACAAACGCAATGGGTAATAGTGAATATTAGGATCCTGAGCTGCAGCGAAAACTAGTACATAACCATATTCGTACTTCACAAATGTGGCATCAACAATTATCACTTACCTCATGACTTCAAACCCTCGAATACAAGCTCCCAGAGCTATGGATAGGTACTTGAATTTTCTTGCCTCATCCAATTTAACACTTGTTTTGTTCTGAGATTGACCAACTCTAACATGTACAAATAGCTATACAACATCTTGTAACTTTCTTTCGGACTACTACACAAATCACAAACAACTTGATTTTCCCTCTCAACACTGTGGAGGATGATATCCTGATACCGAGTTTTCTCTTAACAGGATCCATGATACCTTTTGCACTAGGAGTTTCCATTTTTCCTGGATATTCCTCATTCAAAAGAGATGCGATTAATTTTTCTGAGCCTCTCCTCTTGTTGTTCCTTGTACATTAATGAGTACGAGAGCATGTATGCATCTTCGTGTACATTCTGATCGAGAAAATTTTCATTTTAGTAATCTTTGCGGTTCGTAAACCCCAATTAAAGTTTGGTCGAGAAATTTTTTTTACCACTCATCGCGTAGGATCCGAATTATTAATGTCATAACCAAATCATCGTGTGTTGTATCACCATCTTTATCCACCACTATCACCGCTTTTAGTTGATTTGCTACCTCGCCTTCAAAGAAATGAATAATGGCATTGGGTCCAATTTCTTCATCATTTGGGTGTAACTCTTCATAGTTCATACCAAATGAGCTTTTGCCTGCTCTCGATAGTTTTTCGAGTTGTTCCCATCTACTCGTGGCCTCTACAAACAAAAGACATCTTTGGTTCTCTTTATCGATGGTCGTTAGATGATGTTTTCGTATTCTATGAGTTTTTACTTGTGTTTTATTCGAGAAAAATGGTGTTTAATATGTATTTGCTTATTTTTTGAGTATTTTGTTGTTCGTTAGTGTTTTTAAAGGATTCAGATTGCTTTGGAGAGAAACAGAACAATTTATGCCAAAAACGGATATTTGGAATGCAGAGTCATGTTGAAGCATCAGGGATCAATCTAAAATTTTGACACAAGATAGCCACAAGATTTAGCTTCAATTTGGAGGTGGTTTGAAAGAAATCTAACGGCGCGACCAGACATTCTGACAATTTTAGTTAACACATGTCATGCTGGCAATGAGAAGACGAATGCGCAGAAATGAGTCACTTGACATACAGACAAGGATGGAGCAATCCCTGCATAGGGAATGACCAATCCTTGTCACGATGCGACCAAAACCACTTATTTTGAACAAGAATCGAATACCGAAGACCAAAATCACATGTTTTAATACCCAAACTCGAGATTATTGTTAGATTATGCTATTTTGAGACTTTGAAACAACTTTTGAGCTTTGAGAACCCTAGGGAGAAGAACTCCAATCCGTGCTCTACTGAGAAGAATTCTGAACCCTTATCTCTTGTTTTTGATTTCAATACAATATGTTTTTCTCTGTTTCATCTTGTGTTGTTTCAATTGCCATGAGTGAGTACTTTCATAGTTGGGTTTAGGGTTTCTTATTAGGGGTTTTCATGATTTATCATTTTTAGGTTGTTAGATAGAGGAAATTATCTATTGGGTCATTGTTTGTCACTATGTTTAATGCTGAAATTGGATTCGCAACCTAGTTTTTGATCTTAGGTTTTTCAATACACCGAAAGTTATTTCTTGAATGCCTGAATATGTGTTAAACGAGCAAAGTGTCATTAACCAACAGAAGTTGATGTTATTGGGCTTTGTGAACTTATCAAACCTGAATCTAATGCATGTTTAGAATATGAAATTCAATAGAAGTTAGTCTCTAGGATTATATAACATAGAGAATTAGCGCTATGGAACTAGGTTGATTCTAAATACATGATTTGAGTTCTAGACGGTTTTTAATCTTGTTTCCTTGTTAATTAACCTTCCATTGATGATAACTTGAGTCCCTTGAGAATACCTTGCGTCCAGCGTTTTTCTCAATTGCTTACAACCCGACTTCATTTTCTGCTCTTGTCTGCTTTCTATTCGATTTTAGTATCATCAACAGTCTATTCCTTTTCGCTTTAGCCCGTGTTTGATCTATATCTTTTTTGTGATCATTGGTCCTTGTGGATTCGATCCTGAACCACTACAACCTGCTTAACTGTATGCTTGCAGTGATTTCTCGGATGAAAACCTGAGCTATCAAATTTTTTTGTGCCGTTGTTGGTGACCATTTGGTCATCTTAGAGCTTTGGATCATTGCGAGTCTAAAACATTTTTTTAATTTTGTTACTAATTTATTCTTTAGTTTTGTTTTTACGCAGGTTTGATGGTCATGGATTACAATGATCGGCCTCGACAAAAGGATGCAACACTTAGGGAATTAATGGCGTTAGAAGAAGAGGAAAATCTTAAGTTGAAGTCATATGTAGAGCCACCATTTGATGAAAGCGTGCTTATACCAGAACAAATAGTTAGGTTGGATGAAGAACGCAAGGACAATCTAAAAATGAAGAAGAGTACCTTAGCAGCTATGATTCGATTGAACCTTCTCACACATCAGGCAATACTTGACGGCAGAGAGCTCACAAGCATGGAAATACATATGGATCATGAACTTAAAGAGGAATATATTGGATTCCACCATGACAATTCAAAGGTACGTGCGATTCAACCTTTAAAATTCATGATTATGAAAATAGTCACATGCCTTGCACTAAACATGTAGCTTGTAGTTTGCATACTCCATTGCTCATTGATGAATGCTATGATTTCATATCTGAATCTCAAAAGATGAATGAATTAAGAGTAGAAAAGCTTGCTAGGGATTACCATGAGATATGTTTTGACATTCATTATATGTTTGACTCTTTTATGCATGAAACATTTAGATCTCACGCTAAAAACATTTAGTCATGTTGAAGTATCAGAAGTTTGGAATTATTTGACAGACGTCCCACCGTTGGATCGATATGTAATTGTGACACAAGATAGCCACAAGAGTTAGCTTTAATTCAGAGGTGGTTTGAAAGAAATCTAACGATGCGATCAAGAGTTATGATCATTTTAGTGAACACCTGTCATGATAGCAACAAGAAGAAGAATGCGCAAAAATGAGTCACTTGATAGACAGAAAAAGATCGACCGATCCCTGCACAGGGATCGACCGATCCTTGTCATGACGCGACGAAAACCACTTATTTTAAACCAGAATCGAAGACAAAAGACCAAAATCACATGTTTTAATACCCCGACTCGAGATTTTTGTTAGATTATGCTATTTTTGAGATTTTGAAGAAACTTTTGAGCTTTGAGAACCCTAGGGAGAAGAATTCCAATTCGTTCTCTATTTAGAAGAATTCTGAATCCTTATCTCTTGTTTTTTATTTCAATACAATATGTCTTTCTCAATTTCATCTTGTGTTGTTTCAATTGCCATGAGTGAGTACTATCGTAGTTGGGTTTACGGTTTCTCATTAGGGGTTTTCATGATTTGTTATTTTTAGGTTGTTAGATTGGGGAAATTATCTATTGGATCTTCTTTTATCACTATGTTTATTGCTGAAATTAGATTTGTGACCTAGTTTCTGATATTAGGTTTTTCAATACACCGAAAGTTATTCTTGAATGCCTGAATTTGTGTAAAACGAGCAAAGTGTCCTTAGCGAATGGAAGTTGATGTTATTGCACTTTGTGAACTTATAAAACCTGAATCTAATGCATGTTTAGAATCTAAAATTCAACTGAAGTTAGTCTCAGGATTCTATAACATAGAGAATTAGCGCTACGAAAGTAGGTTGATTCTAAATTTGTGATTTGAGTTCTAGACGGTTTTTAATCTTTTTTCCTAGTTAATTAACCTGTCATTGATGATAACTTAAGTTCCCTGAGAAATACCTTGCGTCCGGCGTTTTTCTCAATTGCTTACAACCTGACTTGATTTTCTGCTTTTATCTGCTTTCTATTCGATTTTAGCATCACCAACAATCTATTCCTTTTCGCTTTAGCCTTTGTTTCATCTATAGCATTTTGTGTAATCATTGGTCCTTGTGGATTCGATCCCGAACCACTACAATGTGCTAAACTGTACGCTTGCAGTGATTTCTCGGGTGAAAACATGAGCTATCATTAGACAAACGAACATATCCTCATCATAAAAATAGTTAACAGTTCCTCACATCCAACCACTAGCAGAATGTAGCTCAAATCCAATTTAACCTTATTTTCATCCAAACCAAGCTTCTTATAAATCCTTTGTCCTATCATTGTTAGAGATATATCCTCCACTAATGTTTTTAGCGTTACATTATACATGCGACCTTGTAATTTAAAATATATTTTCACATGCTTGTTCATTATATCCTGCTAAAACAATGCAAAATTTCCAATAAAATTATCCACAATTTTCCACCAGTTTTGCTACAATTATCAGTTTTACTAGTGTTACTTAGTTCTACTTTTGCAATAACTCAAATTGTCTCAATTGAATGGTTTCAGGGTGTGTATTTGCTGCCTATTCACTCCCATTCACCCAATGAGATGCAATATTTTACCAATTTCATGTACTAATAGACTTAGAAACAATGTCAAGACACCAATGTGCATACCAAATTCATTAAATCCAATGCAAATTCTAAACCAACATTCTTTCTAGTGATGGTGCGAGGAGGTGAGAAAAACTAACCTGAATTTCCACCGAGGGCGACAAAATGATCGACGACGGCATCGGGATGCTAGACGGCTATTGACGCCGACGACGTAGAAGACAACGAGATAGCTCAGCTGAGGAGAAAATCAGTTTTTCAGCTTTTTTCTTCTTCTTTTTTTCTTTCCCTCCTGAGAATTAATTAATTTTCTTTTTTTTTTCATTTCTTTAATAATTCTTCTTTTTCCTAAACTCTTTAATAACTTTAATGTGAGGATATTTTGGTCTTATCATATTTCATTAAAATATTGAGGGCATAAAATGTTTGAGAGGAAGATACTAGATAATGTCTTTACACAAACTTTATTCTATTTTTTATAGATGGGAAATGGAAAAGCTATACGAAAAATGGAAAAGTGATATGATATGTCCCCTTCATATACTTGTTATTAGTTATCATTTGGATGATGGAACTCCAAAATGTACTTAGCACTGCATAGACCAACTGGATGAAACTAAAAATTGTTAAAAATGAATATGAAACTTGCCGCTTCCTTGAAATCAAAAATATTTTTAGGAAATTTGATCCCCTTTTTCCATTTACTAGGGCAACTACATTACTGCTAAAGGTAACATTTATATGGTTGTATTCTTTACATAATTCTTTTAGTTTTGATTGAAGAAATTTTTTGTGTATATATATATACATACATACATACATACATACATACATACATACATACATACATACATACATACATACATACATACATACATACATACATACATACATACATACATACATACATACATACATACATACATACATACATACATACATACATACATACATACATACATACATACATACATACATACATACATACATACATACATACATACATACATACATACATACATACATACATACATACATACATACATACATACATACATACATACATACATACATACATACATACATACATACATACATACATACATACATACATACATACATACATACATACATACATACATACATACATACATACATACATACATACATACATACATACATACATACATACATACATACATACATACATACATACATACATACATACATACATACATACATATATACGTACGTACGTACATATGTTTTTTTTTTAATATGAAGTTTTGGTATAAATCTAAATTTCAAAAGAGAAAAGAGAATTTGGTGATCCATGATAATTACAATATTAGGTAATCTTGTCATATATTCAAATCCGTCTAGATATGTTTCTAAACAAGTCTTGTATTTTTAATCAGTTGTGTAATGGTTGGCATACATAATCATATAAATAATGGGCTAGTTTACATCTATTCTAACCGACTAATTATTAATTTCTTTTCTTCGAGATTCCCTTCAGTATTAAAAATGTGAAGAGAATATCACTACAATAATAGGTATGTTGAGCACTAATAAAAACATGCAAGGTAAAAAAAAATTAATAAATAAAAGCAAGCTGGTATCCAATTGAATACTATGTTTGATTACAATGCCCGTAACTAAAACTTCTAACATGCTCTTTTATTTTTGTCAGTGGATACAATAGACAGTTTGGCTTGTAGTCCTATAAAACACTAAATTTGAGTTAGGTGAATTTGAAAATGACTGTTCTTTAACTGAATTTAGTAAGTAAACACTGAAAATTGCCCACTCACTTCGGTGGTACCAACGAACGAATTGAGTGACTGATCCCATCTATTCTTAAATTAAACGGTAAGTTTACCATCAAAGATTTTTTCTTGATTTGAAAATTTGCAATAAAATCTGACAAAATAATTTTATTATAAGAACTAATTTTATTATTTTGGACCGAAAGGTTTGGATACGTGAAAAAGACATGGACGTATCATTTGTTTGGTGCAAATCTTGAAGTTATTCAATTTTTTGTTTAAATAATTCTTTTTATGATTTGGGTTTTTCAATCAGGAGCTTTAGTAGAATGGTGATATATAACTTAAATCTGAACGGAATTAATGCAAACTAGTTAAGCTTTGGGGTATAATAATTTATTAATATCCGGATTCAGCAAGACTTGTTTACTAATATCAGCATGATTTAATTGCACGTTATAGGTTTTTATTTTATTTTACGAACCTTTGCTTCTTTCTATCCACCAAATAATTGGAAGAAATAAACCCATATAATAAAGGTTATACATACACTTGCAATTTTGTATGCAGAGAAATGCCCCACTACGATTATCGTCTCTTCATATAAACCAAACGCCAACGAAGCAAAGCATCTTCCAAAGAAAAGAAAAAAAGCTTTCGCTTATTGCTTGCAAGTTTAATGACACGTGATATTTTAATCAACCAATTATAATAATCCATTGAAAATAAACTAACAATATTGATATTTTCGTGTATATATAACTCTGGTTCCTGCATGCAAGACTTCGCAAATACGAGCAAGACATCCGGAGGAAACTAGAGAAAAGAAATTTATATAAAACGTATTTTTAAAAAAAAACATCATCTCTCTTCGTCTTAGTCTACAATGGTGACTCTAAAGCTGGAGATTTGCATCGAGTTTGTTAAATTAACAGTAGATTTCGTCGCCGCCGTAGCGGAAACAGTGGAAGTAGCTATCCGAAACCGTCCCCCGCCGGCAATTCATTCTCCAACGGTGATGAATGGTCGCCGCAGTAATTACTCCGCCGTAGGGTTTCTGTAATTAATGTCTTGTTCTCTTATGGTTCAATTCTTTTTTTTTGTTCCTCTTGCTTCGATCTGCCACATAGCGTTTCTGACAAAATTTGTGATTCCTATGGACAAGCAAGAATGAAAAGATGATAAAGAGTTTACATACTCCGTAATTATTTTTTTTCATCTAGAATTTTGTTCAACTTAAACCAGTTTTACAACTAAGCCGACAAAGAACACTTTCTTTTCGGAGCCAAAAGCCGGCGAGCATAAATTCCCCGGAGCCAAACCTGATGAACACCGACTACGATCAACAACAACTACAGAAACCATAAAAACTAAGCAACTACATAAAACATAGACAGAATATTACCAAACAAAAGAAATCAAATCCGATACTCAACCCGTACGCAAAAGTATGCCACCTCATTAGAAGTATACACCAATTCCATACACCAAACCCATACGGACTTACCTACAAACCAAATTTGAGGTAAGCTTTGACAGCAGCAAAAGAAACCTCTACAGAGAGGCTTAGGATAAGGAGCCATGGGAGATCAAAGCTTGATGAACCAAGGAACTCGAAACCAGATGCGGATAAATCAACGAAAGCTTGAAAAAGAAGCGACAGAACCAACCAAGGTAGAAATCTGACACATCCTTAACGTCGTAATCTTCTTCCAGAAGCAATTCAACCCAGTACACTCATTATATTGCTTCAACCAAAAGAGGCGAGGCCACGAGGCCAGCTGATGAAACGACAACGGTATGAAGCTTTATTTAGGATATCGACAATAAGGATGCTACAGACGCTAGACGAGGGTATAAATGCCTCAGAAGCCGCGACTTTAACCAATAAGTGTTAACCGCAACCCGTTCTAACAAGCCACTTCCCAACCGTCGATGTGAAGAATGCAACCGAAATTAACATGCCACTTCTTAGAGGTAGATACTAACTGGTAAAAATGTCAAGTACCTAACACAAACCCATACTATTTATGAGATTCGTCAAGGAAACGAAGCCAAGAGACCATCAAATGGTCTCTAACTCCTCCTCTGCCGAAATTAAAAGGCGGATCCCTTGCACATTCAAAACAGAGAGTTGTGGAGGAACAAAGCATGGGTAAGGGCTTGAAACGGCAAGATCGCCTCTGGTCATAGACGACTCAGAGACACCCGCCAAACCGAGAAACCACACGCTGCTGGGAAGGATCTCAACAGGCAGAAACGCTACACTAATTCTTCACCTTGTCAGACTCGTCTCCGAGAACCGGAGCCTTCACCAGCACCTGAACACCAGCTCCACACGCTACAAGCACAAACAGATTGGAAGATTGATTGAAAGGGAAAAACGTCGTAGCATCAGATCGAGACCCTAAAAGTCAGCCCTTCTTCTTCTGCAACATCAGCTCCTCACTGAAGCTCCAAGTACCGCCGCCGCTCTACCACTACCTTGGTCGGAGAAGTGGTTTTGCTCTGCGATACCCACATATTCGATTATATCGGGCTGAGAGGGTAGAGAAGAGGAAGAGCAACTAGAAAACAAGAGGCAAAAGAAAGAAAAGGAACCGCCGTCGACGACTTGAACAACCGGCTACGGCGGAAGAAGCTTTTCGAAATAGGTGTTTAGGTTTTTAGTTTTCGCCAATTAATCGCCTCCACACGTTTTCCAATTCCATTTTTATATTTCTTAATCAGTTCACATACTCCGTAATATATGAGAGCTTATCAATAAAAAAAATATCATATATATATATATATATATACAAATTCCCGATCTGTATTATTTGTTTTTGCTTTTGGTTTTTTTTTGACACCAAAAATCATTTTATTAGTCAAACTTGAGGTGGTGTAGCAAGCCACACCGGAATAAAACAACCAACAAAAGAAATAATAACTGGATGTTGCCGAGCTAAACGTGCTAAAAGGTCCGCCTTTGACTTTAAAACCCAAGGAACATACGATAATCTAAAATCCTGGTAAGCGAGCTTCGCCCTCTCAAACTCTTGCAGCTCTATCGCAAAATCTGGCCAATCCGCTGGACTACCAAGCATATGGATGACATCTTGACTGTAGGTACCGAACTCCAGAAACTCAAAGTAGCCTGCCAATTTCTGCATCGCCCAGATCAACGCTCAAGCTCTGAATGAAGAGCCGAGAGCCGTTGTATCTGATTACGGGTGCCCATCTGTATAGAGACTCCATTAGCACCAAACAGCGACCATCCCATCCCATTGTGATTGTCCGCCAATTTCCAGGAACCATCCACTACACAAATCTCCCGCAAGCATATGGCTTGGGGCGCCGAAGGGCGTGTATATTTAGCCCCCTGTGTGCCATCTTCCTTTGCCGACAGCCACGTTTGCCACTCAAAGGTAGCACTGGAAATAATTTTATGTATATAATTTTTCTTTTATGTATATAACTTGATTTTAAAAACTGATGTACTATCATTCATTTTCAGAACATTTGTTCACGCTTTTAAAGGTACATCTGATTTGAAGAAGATAGGTCCACATATATATGGGTCAGTCAATAATATGTAGTGCCTTATCCATGATTTATTCAATTTTTAATTTTATCGACGATTAAGTTCTAGCTTTAGGCTCATTTTCGAGTGGTCTCCATTTCGGTTGGAATTCTGATCCGAGATCCGAGTGCTGATCCGCTATTCGCTCAAGTTCGATTTGAAAAATCGGATATCCAGGTTGTCCTGATAGTGAAATAAAGGATCAGTCATATTCCGATCCGGACAATGGAAAAAATAAAAACCGGATATCTTGGATCCATAAGTATTTGTAACTCTCCTTCTCTATTAGACATTTTCTTTAATGAAGATACAACCGAGTTGATTAATCTTTTACACGATTATATGAAACGTGACTTTAATTTGGTTGTTTGATCAATCATGGTTTATAAACATATTTTAAATGATATTTGTGTTTTAGTTTTAAAATGTAATTTAAAGATTTAATAACTTTGATGCTTAAAATCGAATGGGAGTAGAATATCCTCGAATATCTGGATTTTTTCACGGATATTTGCTAACGGGTATCAAATATTTTCGGATCTTGATAGTGAAAATGCAAATCCGACGGATTCGGATATGGATACTCAGATTTTCCTGATATCTGGTCCTTTTACAGGTTCAATCTCCACTATGTCCAAGTAGCGTATAAAGGATTTGAGTTTAGAAAGCAATGAACTTCAAAAGTAATTTTTGCAAATTTTGATAGAAAATGCATTGCTTAAAGTGGTAGAAAAATAAGAAGGTTTTGAAAGACTGAAACTTAATTGTATTTCTTTCTATCGGATGAGGCTTTAAAAGATTGTTCTTTATATAGTTGTGATGCCAAAATCGAAAGGAATAATCTAGAATTGATTTGGTCATCCTTACCCAACTATTGACACATGTGGTCTTTGATGTGTGTGAGGGAATCAAATTTGTTATTTAGTACTAACTTCTCTTTCTCTTTTGCATGTACATAGAGCTCTTGTGGAAGAGGCAATGACTTCGTCGTTGAATAAGACTTTGTACCTTTTGATTCTTAGGTATGGGTCGGATCTGAGATGTAGATTTCACTTAGGCCTTAACTTCTTTTTCTTGGCCCATCGACTTCTTCATTGCGGAGACAGGGACAAATTTGCTCACATTCCACCTTAAACTTGAGGAGGTTCTTTCAGACACTCCTAATTTGTGTCTCAGGTCAACGAACGCGCGTCTTGGTAAGGGTTTGGTGAACATATCGGTGAGCTAAAACTTGGCTAGAATATGTTATGTTTCAATTAATCCTAGAGCCACATGTTTTCTTATGCAGTGGTAATCGGTGTCAAAGTGTTTTTTCCTTTTATGGGGAGCAGGATTCGCACTGAGACACACAGCGGAAAGATTGTTGCACTAGAGTCTGGTAACTTAAAATTATGAAATACCGATGTCACGAAGAAGTGGAGATAACCATGTGATTTCTCTTCTTGTTTCTGCAAGTGCGTTGTGCTTGGCTTCAGTTGAGGATCTAGAGACCATTTTTCGTCTTAATCCTGTCCAGGAGATTAGATTTGTTCCAAGGAAGGTACAAAATTAGGTTGTAGAAAGGAGCATTGCCTTACATTCTGCCCAATCGCTGTCGCTATAGGCTGTAAGTGTCAAGTCTGAATTCTTCTTTATATGACACCCCATTTCAATTGTACCCTTTATGTACCTGAGAATGTGCTTGAGAAGAACGAAATATGTCATGGTTGGTGTGCATTCTCTGACATATAAAGTTTACTGCATATTGGATGGCGGGTCTCATAATAGTGAGATATTGAAGCTTTCCTACAAGGCTTCCAAAGTAAGTCGGTCCTGGAAACAAATCTGTGTTGAGGATGTCGATGTGTTGAGGAAGAGGAGTGACCATTGGATTACAGTTTTCCATCTCAGGTTGATGCAAGATATCATTGGAATAAGTTGTTTGGTGCATAAAGAGTCCCTCTGAGTCAGATTTTATCTCTATTACGAGGAAGTAGTTAGGCTTTTCGAGGTCTTTCATTGAGAACATGCTGCTCATCTTCTCCATTTATTGTTGAATCAGGTTTCGGTTGCTTCATGTCAGAAGTATATTGCCACATACAAGAGCAACACAGTCGGTTCTCCCTTTTGGTGATATGTAAATAATGAAGGATCTGATGTGCATAATTTAAAACCACAATCGAGTCAAGAGTAGTTGAAGGTATCGAACCTGGATGTGGGGGCTTGCATCGGGTTGTACAAGGCTTTGGTACGTGAGGTGACACACGTATGACGGTTTTTTAGGTTAGTGAACCGTGGTGATTGTTCCTTAAACATTGATTCTTGTAATTCTCCATGTAGAATGGCGTTTGAGACATCAAGTTTTTTTTATTGTCCAGTCTTTAGCTATAACAATATTGAGAACTGTTCTGATGGTTGCAGTACGAACTACAAGGTTGAAGGTTTCTAGACAATATGTCCCTTCTTCTTGATCAAACTCTTTGGTGACTAACCTGGCTTTTACCTTTCGAAAGTTCCATCTAGCTTTAATTTCGTTTGAAATACGCACTTGCAGCCTAAGGCACTCATGTCTTCTGTTTGAGGAACCAGTGTACATGTATGAAGCATATGAATCGTGTTCATCTCTGTAGATACATCATGATTCCATCCACGATGATTTATAGATGATGTAATACTCTTTGGCTCTTGTGTTGAGAATTTAGAGGCAAGAAGTACATACCTAGTGTTTGGCTTCTAAAATCCTACTTTTAATTGAGTTATCATGGGATGGATGTTCTAGTTTTGAGCAACTGTTGCTAGAGCTACTGTTTCGACTGAAGCTGCTCCTATAGTAGGTTTCATAGTTTCTAATTCATTGCCAGATTCAGCATTTGATTCATCTTCTTCTGTTAACTCATGTTCATCCTCATTATTAATCTGTAGGGGTTTTCAGTTATAGTTGCAGGTACTGGGAGCATTGGTTTAGGCATAAAAGAAGTATTCTGAGGCGAGAGTATATGTCTTGGACCCTCTGATTATTGCTCTAGATATGTTGACGATATATAATATTGCCAATTTTGAAGAAGAGTATACTCATATCTTGGCACCAATTACTGGTATTTTGTCTTGAAAGGGTAGCATTCTTCATCTAAAACAATGTGCCGGCAAATGTAGACCTTCATTGTTGGAGGATATAAACATCGATACCCTTTGTACTGAGAATTATATCCTAAGAAGACACACTGCAGCGTTTTGGGATCGAATTTGTGTTCTGTTAAGGGTCTGAGACAGGGATAACAAGTTGAGCCAAAGGTGCGGAGAGAAGAGTAGTATGGTTTTTTTTTTGTTGAAGATCACTTCATGAGGACTCTTGATGTTCAGAGTAGTTTATGGGAGGAGATTTTTGATGAATATATTGCTTGTAAACTCCCCACCTCCATCGCTTTGAAAGATCTTTATCTTTGTAGTGAACTGGTTCTCAATCATCTTTTGCAATGCGATAAACACAAAATAGAAGTTAGAATTTGCATGCAGAGGGTAAAACCTTAATACCTAGAGAAGTCATCAACTAAAACAACATAGTATTTGAATTTCTAGATTGACACAACCGGTGAGGGACTCCATAAATCACAACATATTCGATCTAGGGGTTTGAAAGACCTACTTTCTGAAGAAATAAACAGCAACGTGCTTCACTTTCCCATTTGACAATACTCATAATTGGAGGAGTTGCTTCTTTTATTCACTTCAATTTCCTTATTTTTCTGTAACTGTTCTAGGATCTTGACGTTTAAGTGCCCCAATCTGTGATGCCATATCTCTTCACTTGCTGCTATTTGTTTGTTAGAATAAAACATCACAAGTTTTTTATCCTCCAAAACATATAATCCATTACGTCGTGGACCCTTTGCCACCACTTTCTGATTTTTCAGATCAATAACACACACTTTAGTAGCATCAAAGTATATACAACATGGATGATCATCACAAAATTTTGAAACCGATAGAAGAGATCTATGAACAGTAGGAGAAACCAAGACTATGTTTAACGAAATTGTACCTTCTGGACAAGAGATGGTGGTGGATCCGACATGAGTAATTAGGAGGTATGTTCCATCAACCACTAAGATTGTATAACTTCCATCATAAGGGGATGCGGTTTGAAGGTTTTTGATGATGACGTGATGTGAGCCGACGCCTGATGTGCTCTAAGTTTTAGCCTGAGAATTAGCCTATGCTGCAAGTGCACAGCGGTTGTGGTAGTACTTAAGGATTGAATCCCCAAGGACCAATAACCACACTGCGAGTTTATAAGAATCGAATTAAGCTAAAGAGAAACTATGAGGGATTGTTTGTGGAAAATGTGAGGCAAGAAATTAAAGAGTAAATAAAACAAAACAACAGGTAATTAATGGCAAAATATCAACACTTTCGGTGAGGGTTAACGTTTTTGCTCATCTAGATTAGACAAGAAAATCTAACAACACTTTCGGTGAGTGAATCAATCCTAAATGACAATAGCTAGAATGTCAATTAACCACAAATCAAAAATTAACAATTTAGATGAAGAACCCTACATAAATCACCAAATCTAACAACCTAACAAGCAATTCATGATTCCCCTCTAAAAATCCCTAAAACCAATGAATAAACTACTCAAAGCTCATTATAATAGTAGGTACGCACGAGATATAAGTAGAAAACATCAATTTATAAAAAACCAAAAGGTTAATTAACTTAGCAATATCGATTACAAAGCGAGATCTTCTCCTTGGAAGCTTTTGAAATCAAATCTCTTGAAGGGAAAGGTATTGCAAGAGTTCTATTCCTAAGGTCTATTATCTCTCTAGAAGTCGTGGCTCCCATATTACAGAACGCTAAAAACATGTATGTATAGTATTAGGTGAAGAAAAATCGTTGTAGGTTAAGTTGCGGTAGAGAAAACGCTAGGACCAGTTTAGTGGTGTTTTTTTGGCCCATGCCGGTGTGAAAGTGTCTGCCAACCGGTCACGGAGATTGGTGGCTCCGGTTGGTGCATGATATTTGTAAAAACCCGGTCACAACTTAATTTTGGGCACATTCCAGCTTCATGGCAGCCGGATCAGTCTTCACTAAATTGCTTATAACTTTTGATCCAGAGAACTAATTTCCTTGACATGAACTCCATTAGAAAGCTAACCCAAAATTGTAGTTCATGTCCATATTTCATCAAATTCCATTGAAGGGAATGGCTTCAATTGGGATGCTCTTTTGGATGCAAGAAAACAATCCAAAAACTAACTTTTGCTCCAAATGAGTCCAACTGCTCCAAAATGCATTGTTCGACCTAAAATGACTTTTAGCACTATAAGTACAAGGAAATACCATTTTTGATAAATAAAAGCATAAAAAGCTCTAAAATGAATAAATATCCAAGGTAAAAGTATGTAAAAATACGGTTTTTCAACTCCCTCGAACTTAGCTTCTTGCTTGTCCTCAAGCAAAGAAAACGAAGAACTGAGAAGAGGTTTAAAAACATGGAAACATACCTGGACCTTCTGAACTTAATGGCAACTTCGACTCCCAAAATGCACTAGCACTTGCATTGACATTTATGTAGAACCCTCGATATTCATCACAAGTTTTAGTAACGTCCCCGATTCAAGCCACAATCAATAAGAGGGATCCAGTATCTCCATCACTATTCCCTAAAATCGAAAGCATGCGGTCTTTTCGAAGGATTATCGATCAAAGAATACATAGACTCAACTCAAACGAGATTCTAAACAATTTCAGTCCACAATTGATTCCTTTCCTCTTCTTTATTCACTTTTAAATGCTTTTTTAGAGGCTGATTTCTCTCTACTTTTCTACGGTATCATTTTATTTTTTATATTGATCTACTTATTCTTTTATTTTTAAGCACATTCATATTTCATTAGTTTCGAAATTCATAATAAGCACAAGCACTTTGCTGAAATTTTTTAATAAGAAAGGAAGAGGGGAACCATAGACTTAGTTTTATCAGGTTCGAAGTGGATTCTGATTCAATTTATATCCATCCCCAAGAAGAGGAAATTAAGTTTGTTGAATGTTTGAATAGCTAAGGATTACCTGGATATCAAGGGATATGGTCCATCGGTTGGCTGATCCATTTGGGCTATCCCGTTCGGTAAAATTGCAGTCAAACATTGACAGTAGGGACACTAATCATTAGTCAAATGATTTGTTCAAAATTGAGTTTGTTTCGGACTGATTTTGACTCAATAAAACCTTTTTATTTTGAAAATTTTTAAAAACTACTCAAAACAAAGAAAACGAATCAAAAACAAAGAAAAATAAGAATTAGTAACAGTAAGAGTCCCCCTGGACTTAACTTAAACCATTTTAGTGTAAAATCAAGTGATAAATGTACTGAAACTAATGAAAAAGATAAGGAATATGAAACACTTAGCTACTAGTCAAAATTTGGAGAATAGACACGACCATATGTGATGTTTCGGTAAACCAAAATTTTGTTTGTTTGGCCGTTTTGCAATCCGTCAAGAGTGCTTCGTGTCAACCTGAAAGTCTACTGCAAAATAGCATATTTGATAAGTAAAAATGAAGTTTAAAATGTTGGAGCACATACCTTATATGATTTGGCTGAGTTTGATCTCCGGAAGCTCGGTTTGGCTTGTTTGATTAAAATTGGGCTATTTTTGATTTGGGACCATTCCAGGACTGGTTTTTCTTGAGCATTGCTTTCTCCATATTTTATTTAATGGTTGATCTTACGTTTGATAGCTCAGTTCGCTTGGCGAAGATCGATTTTTCCTTGGCCAAGTTTTCTTCGGTTTATGGCTCAATCGAGGTTTCAAAAATGAAATGTGAGGGCCTCCAAAACTGTTTGTGTAATTCTTCATATAATTCCCACTTTTTGGGGCATTTTTATTGGTAGGATTTGGTTCAACTTCTGGATAGGAGTTCTAAAGAACTCGAATTCGTCGGTTTTGTGCCCCATTGATACAAAAATCGAGATATATCTCGTCTAGCCACTTTCGAACTATTTTCTAAAAGCATTGATGATATTCAGCTTGCGTGGAAGTTAGTTTGACTTAGAATACTCTTAAGGTGCTCCGGATGTGGTTTTAATCATTTTGATCGCATTTTTGAGCCTTTAAATGTAGGTGAAGAATGGCTCTGCCTTGACTGAATCATACATGGATGCGGAATAATTTCCATTTATGAACACAATAATTCTTGTCACGAATTAAAATTGAATTTGTTTGTTGCAGTTCCTTTCGCATTTTTGAGCCTTTGTGTTTTAGGGTCGTGAAGGAGGTTTTAAAACCTTTAAATGTCCTTTAGATATTGTGTGAGGTGATGGAAAAAACTTTCTTTATTTCGTGCTTGGCGGTAATGAATTGGCTAAGTTGCAAGAATTGCTCAGTATAGGCTTCTTGTTGCTCCAAGTGTGTATCCCTGTGTTCTTGAGGTTTGAAAATAACAATTAAATGGCACATATATGTTGAATTGTAGTGATTACCTCGAATATTTTGACTTTTTTCATGATCGGGCCAAGAAAATGAGAAAACGGATGTTCGGAACTGTTTTTCTCAGCCATACGCTCGTTCGGATGGATAATGGGTTGGTTGGAAGGTGGAGATGGATGGTCGGGATGGGGAAAGGCTCGGGGAATTTTTGGACTGGGTGGTGGAGAGTGGAATACAGGATTTGGACACGGTAAGTCACGCACCTGGTGGTGGTGATGAAATGGCACGACCGATTGAGGCACATTGGCCGTGAGATTGGTCAGGGGAAGGAAATGGGATGATGGCTGGTCATGGAGCTCCTATGGGCCGGTGTTGTAGAGAGTAATTCAAGGAGAAGGAGGGAGCTGGCACCGGCCGCGTGTGTTCTAGTGGCATACTTCGGTCCTGGGAGCTTCGCCACCCGCTCGGAGCCCCTTCTCGTCCGTTTCGTGAATTTACTTGGCCGTTTTGCGATCCATTCATTTGTTTTGAACTCCAATAGGCCGGAGAGTGTTCCAGGAAGTCTTTCTTGATACCAAAATTTTTTTAAACATTTTTAATCGTGGATTTTTCTGAAAGGATTAAAGACACGAACACTTAGAAGTTCTTGAGTTTTTGAAACTTCTTTGTGACCAAATTAAGAACTTGTTTAGATTGTTGATCATTGCTGTCTGGATCCTTGAGTTTACATGGTTAATTTTCTTTCCGCCAACGTGATTCTCATCTAAAATGACACCTTGGCTTAGCCAAGTTCATTGGCTAGCCGACAAATACGTAATGTTAGCAAAAAAGTAAATTTTGAACAATAAAAATTCTAACTAGGGTGTTTTGTTCATAACAGTCACTTTGCTCAGACATCTTCGATGGTTTGAGTTTATTTTCTTGGCGGATAATAGAAATCTCCATGTCTCCATTTGCTATGAAACTTGATTCTCCGGGAAACTTTTGATTTTGACCGTTCCAAAGTACGTTTCTCTCGGACATATCACCTGTCATATAGTGTTGGTTTATAAAAAATTGAGTACGAAGTTTTGCTACCTCTTTTGGTACTATTTTAGACTATCCATGATTCCTTAATGAATAGCTCGTGGTGCTTCAATATAATCAGTTGATGGCGTTTCTCAAACATTTCTTCTTTGTTCTTCTTGATATCATCCATTTGTTCAAAGAACTTTTGATTTGAAGATTTAGTTTGATTGGTGGTCCTTAACATCCTTCTTCAGTCTCAAATGAATGTATGGAATGATCCAAGAGATGAATTGAGCGATTTGGATCCGCTTTCTCGCCAAAGTTGAAAAACTAATTTTGAGGCAAAATGACTCTGAGATCGGTTGGGGGCCTCTTTTTGGCAAATCCCGGTGTAAAGTCAATCGTTACCTAGTCGAAACAGCTTTCAGGTTCCTTTGTTGTTGTCTTGAGTCCGAATTGCTTTTGTGTTTTTTCTTGTGTTTCTGAAATCCTGAAAAAATCAAACTAAATATTAAACATCTAAATAAGTTCTAGAAAATTAAAAATAAAATTAAAAACCGTCCAACTATTAGAATTTAAAAATAAAATCTAAGGGCCTATGTACTTCTCAATGATCATCACAATACCAACTATTAGAAGTTAAGCTAAGCATCCATAAACAGTCTAATCGCCAATTCATTTTTACATTCAATTAAGCTTAGGCGTGAGTTCTTTACTTATGGGCAACACATCTCATCCAATTAGTTTGGTTCTTTAGAAAGCGTTTTTGTGTAAAGAAGTGTTTGAAAGAAAGCAATTTCACATGATTTTTAGTGGTTTCCCTCAACAAGTAGTGCAAGACAATAGGCAAAAGCAAGGTGATAGTCAAAAAAATTTACGCATACAAAACATTTACTTCCTCTAATTGTTCCCACCCATTGTTTCCTAAGAATCTAGACAAAACTTTAAGGTGTTTCTCATCCTAGTACTAGAAACCATAAACTTTTATTTATTAACACACTCTTTCTTTTGTAGACAACTAGAGATCCTTAAACATTTACATTTCTTAGCTACTAACCTTCTTTTGATTTTAAAAGCTACTATTCTAATCATTTTTGATTCTTTATTTTCTTTTCATAACAAAGGTGGACTCTTTAACTTTTTCTTTAATTTCTAAGATTAGAGCTTAAATTTTTTCTAATCTCTCGTTTCTTTTTCTTTTCACTTTTTCTTTATCTTTTTCGATTTTTCCTATCTTTTCTTTCATTTATTCATACAAACTATGATCATATTTACATTAAGAAACACTTACTTCTCAAATTCTACACTAACCATTCCCAAGACTCAAATAAATCCAAAACCACTAAGGATTTTCCCACCTAAAACTCTAGTTAACCTTAAAATGAGATTAACTCTAAGGAAATATTCTCTTTGTGGTTCAATTTCAATTCACTCGGGATTATTTTCTTGTGTGCACTTTCCAAAAGCGGGTTCACAAACGAAAAATTTAGGGGCTTTTGAAGGTCATTACTCTAAAGATGAGAATAGCCATTTGAGCTAAGAGGGGGTGGTAAAATAGGTTAAAACATAGCTCAAATGTTAATGTTTTCCCATGGTCAGGTATAGCAAAGCCCATTAGCAACATTTAAAATTCAATAAATTTCCACTTAGTTTGAACGGACTCTAAAGACAATTTACTTCAACATTCGCAAAGACCTTAAAGTGATTAATTCCGATCATGGATTTTCCAAAGACTAAAAGTGGTCTATGCAACATTGTACTTCTAGTGAGGGCATTGGTCATTAAGCAAAACTTAACTATCTACAAGACAATCCTATCATTGTTCCCTATGCAAATGCAATCCTTAATGCTTCTAACAAACTAAGTATATACAAATCGATGCAATCTAAATGCAATGCTTTGAAATCAAATTGAAAATCTTTTTTGTTTTTTGAAAATCTTTCAAATTTTTCTTGTGTTTTTCACAAACTTAGCTATTAACAATGCAAGACTCAAATTTGATGAAAATGAAAAAATCAAAACGAAGAATAGACTTCACCATCCCGGTGAATTCTAAGTCGTGAGATTGACCTTAAAAACAAATAAAGAAAACCAAAAATTTGAGATGGTATTTACAATGGATGTAGGTTGTACCTTTATCTTCAAAGGTGAGCTTTGTTTTGTGGAATCTCCTCTCTTCCTTGTGCGTGTGTAAGTCTTTATGTTGGGGACGCTTCTCATTTTTTTCTCTCAAAGTTGCCAGGGAAGTGAGCGCTTATATGACGATAGGCATGTTAGCTTGAGCTACACTTCCTTCCATTGCTCCACTTCCCATCTCTTCGTATCGAATTTGGCGAGGCATCTCAACCAATTGTCTCTTCAAGTCTTCAATGTCTCGTTTACTCATTCTTCAATAACCTTCTATCTTTATTAAGAACCTTGAAGAGTTCCTTTTTACGCTTAGTTTAGGGAACGAATTGGAGCATGTTTGTGGTAGCACTTGTCCCTCCCCCACTTTGCTCTCCACGTATTTGGACCATCCTTGTTTAATAGGAATTTTCCTTCTCATCCTCCTTTCCCGAGTCTACAAAGATGACATTGTCCAAAGCGCCAAAGTTTGTTAGATCATCACAATGAAGAACCACAAAAATCTTTTTCCCGGTCTTGAAATGGTTGGAAAGATACTCAATCTCTTTAGTAGCCTTGTTCACCCGGATGAAGTGCCAAGTGACGAGATCTTGGATTCCCATGTGATCAATTTCTGAACTCTCCTCGTCGAATGGGACTTGAGCTCTTCGGAATAATGGGGTTAGGAATCGTCCAAAGTAGATGATTGGTAGGTTTGTTTTCCTAATCCACTTCCCTTGGAAATGCATCATATGTTTTAGAAAGAGGACCGCGATGTCTATATCTTTTCCAAAATCATCTTCTTCCGCGTACTCCTCCCACTCCATCAAGTCTTCCTTAAGTCCCCGAAATGAAGGAGTACTCCATTCCTCGTGACTACTCCATTCTCGGCCTTAGCGAAGATTGTGTTGGCCAAGAGCTTTTGTGTATATCTAACCATCGGGCTGCGTATCTTCGACGACTTGGGACTCTCATTGGTAAAGGGCTCATCGTCTATCATTTCCTAAAATGCATCAATCCCCCTTCAAAACGGCACTACAAGAAATGTGGGTATTAATATCATCAAATTATAACGTTTATGACAGTTCTGCTATTGTATATCAATACTTGCTTTTTGTATAGCGTTTGCCAATTTAAAACGCTATATTTGTTATCGCGGGAAAATAAACTTTTGTAGCCGCATTAATTTGCTAAGTGTAGGTGTTTTACCATTGCAGATCCAAAATTAAACACTATCGTAAATGTAAAATATCTCAAATTTTAGTCAAAATACTTTAAGTTAATCTTTGACCGGACTTTATACACACTCGTCAAATCCCAATTTAACTCTTTCTTCACTATTTCTCATAAAACGAAACCCTCTTTTTCTTCATTGTTTCTAAGAAAATCCAAATAGTTCTCTCGAATCAAAGCTTCGTTAAGGTATGTTCTCATTCAATCATAACTTCTTTGTTCTACCTTATCAATATCATTTCTTTATTATCAACAAAGGAATGGAAAACGATTTTGATTTAGGGTTTTCATTATGAGTTTGTGCGAACATGCATGTGGAAGTTTATGATTTTGATTGAATCTGAGTTTCATTATGTTTCTTTGTAAGTAATGAAACACGATTTTCACTATGTAGCTGGAAGTAATTTATTTTGATTAAATCTGTTTTTCATTTATCAGTTTGAGAAATGGCAAAGAAAAGAGGAGGAGGAGGACAAGTTGGTTCTCATCATAGTAGACGTAATCAAGGCTTGGAGGCCACACCTGCAATAACACTAAAGGTGAATAAGAAAAGAATAAAAAGAAAGTGGCTTCCCCAAAAAAGAACTTAATTGAAACTAAGAGAAGAAATGGTAGAAACAAGAAAGTGGATGCTCAAGCTGTGGTAGAAACAAGAAAGTGGTTGCTGCAGCTGATGAGGTAGAAGATGTAACATCGCAAGTTGCTAACTTACCAGCTTCCAATGATGCAATTGATGATGAATTAAGAAATATGATAGGTGATGCATTAAGAGAAGATGTTGTGAAAGAAGATAAGGGTAATGACAATGAGGCTGAGAAAGCAATGTCTGAAGATGATAAAGAAGATTCTTAAAAAGAAAGAGAAGCTTGTTTTTCTGGACATGAACAGAAGGAGGATGAAGAAGAAGCTGCCACTATGGAAGAAGATGGTGAACAAATACAGAAAGATAATGACAATGAGAATGAAAATGAAGAAGTAGTTGTCAATATGGAACAAGATGGAGTTAGTAATGCTAATACTGATGAGATTCCTAGTATTGAAGGAATACAGTTACCAGAGGATGGAGTGAATGAAAAAAATACAAGAGGACCCATAAATATTCGTAAAGTGGCTGAAAATTCTGATGAAAAGGTTGTGGTTACATTCACTGACTTAGGTGATCATGTTAGACCCTGTTCAGTAATATTATAATCTTTTTTTTGTCCTCTTGTGAGGGAACACGTTTCGGTAACACTTTCTGATTGGAGAAAACTTGATGCAGTGACTAAAGAAACAATGTGGGAAGAAATTCACGTGTATATATGCAACTAAGTTTTGTTGAATAATTATGAATTTATAAACATGTTTTACCTTTGCATATTTTGATGGATGGGAGGTTTAACTTGCAAGAAGAATGACAGAAAGCTGTTATTTTCAAGCAGTTGGAAAATTTGTAGAGAGCAAGGAAGTCAAGGCTAGTGTCACAAGTACGTGTTGCGAAGACTGCTTCTTAAGGAATTGATTTAAAACCCAACAACATCTCATCCATTCAAGTATGGAACTCTTGGGTTAGGAGCAAAACTACCATAACGTTCACAATCAGTTATCTACAACTAAGTAACTTTCTCGTTTATAGCTCATGTCTTATAGATTACTCACACTCATATTTATCTTGTAGGAAATAAGTAATAAGTACAGAGGGCTGAGAAAAAATCATATTCCTCACACCACCAGTCGCAAAGGAATGCTTCGTTTATCTTATGATATGGTAAAGAAAGTACTCAAACATCTATATATTATACAGCTTGTTAGAATAAAATGGTAAGATATGTTTGTATTTTTTATAGAAAAAAAAGAAGAGTAAAGACCCAAGTAAGGTAAGTAGGAGTAAGGTATGGATTATGGGACACACTCATGTTGATGGTAGACATGTGAAGCCTCAATTTGCTGAGACTATTGTAAGAATTCTGGAACTTGTTATCTTGTATATAATTAATGGATTATAATCAATGAGTTATCTTGTGTATAAATGTTTGTATCAGAAATAAATACAGTCACTTGATAGTCAAATGGACTCTACACCAGTTGCGATAACATAAGGAAATATGCTTTGAGCAAGATTTTGGGAAAATACAAACCTCGACGAGTAAGGGGTGTTTGGCAGAGGGATTACAACTACAAAGCTAGCATTTCTGCAATCTATAGACGGTAAAGACTGCTGATTTGCAAACTGAGATTGAAGAGTTAAAGGGAATGGTCCGAGACTTAGCTGGAAAGAAGGTAATCATTTTCATTACATTTGGTCAACTGGTCTGATGTCATTTAAGAATTCCTTTTCCTTCTCTCACAAAAGTAATGGTGAACATGAATCATCTGAGACTAGTGCTGGATTCAAAGAAGGAGTGAGAGTACAAATACTGAATTAGTTTGATTCAGGAGATGTAGTTGTTGGTGAAGGAGAATTATGCTCAGCTGAACCGATGTACAAAATTGATCGTGTACCAATTGGTCCTAATGTAGTGGTTGTTCTTGTTAAGTCAACATTAAGCTTAGAAACTTCTCTCTGGAGGCCTACAACAGATGTGTTGTCTCTTCAGGAAGTTGTGGGATACAAAATAGTTTGGCTAATAGATAAAGTGATTTTGGACAGGGATCCAATCTCTTCTCAAGATTTATCCATGGTAAATTTTCCAATCTTGTTTCTTCTGCTGAAGTATCTAGGATATATCTCTAATCATTAGCTTCTTACTTTTTAGCAAACCAAGGAAGGTGAAACTAGAAGATGAAAAATATATGATTGGACTAATGAAGACGAGGAGGTTATTGCTGAAGGTTTCGTGTGCTCATCTAATTCCAAATAGATGATTTACAATATACCTCTAGGTCCAAATGTTGTTAGTATTGAAGTTGTGAAGGTATTTACTGATAATGCTTATTTGTGGAGGCTAACTGGTGATATATTTTTGATTGGTGATGCAATTAACGAGAAAATCGCATGGCCAGTCCTAAAGGTTGAAGTCATGGCTACAACCACTACAGATGCAACACCTACTAAACCTGCAACCAAGAAGAAAGCTTCAACTACGAAACAAACCAAGAAAAAAGCAGTGGAATGTTATTGAAATGAAGTTATTTTATTTGTTTATCTGTTGATTGATGTTGGATCTTTGATTGATGTTGGAACTTGCTTTGAGTTGTAGAGTCCAGGCAGCATTAATTCCACCAAAAGTGCAAAGAAGAAGTGTTTTCTTTTAGGTTGCATTAACTCTGGAAGTAAGGTAGCTGAAGGAAGAGTAGCTTCAACATATCCAAAAGAGTTGTTCCACATTGTACCCCTAGATCAAAATGCAAGCAAGGTTTCGGTTGAAGTGGCAAAGATTTGTAATGCAAAGGTCTAGAGGCCAAATTCAGAGATCGAATATATTTCGGATACAATATGTTCAGTTGTGGCATGGTCAAATGATAAAATAATCCTCATTTGAAACTTAGACAAGGTTATTGTGTTTTGGTACAAACTTACGAGTAGGTTATTGTATTGCCGATTATGTATTGCTAGTTAAAACATATGTTAGATATGTATTTTAGTACATTTTTAACATTTTCTAATATAGTATTATGATATTAGCTTATGTAATAAAATGTATTATTATATAATATAATGTAAATCTTATAAAAGAATGTAATATCATTTAATATTTTAAATCCAAAAGTTTAGACCATAAACCCTAAAATTAAAACCATAAACCCTAAAATTAAAACCTTACACTCTAAAGTTAAAACCCTAAACCCTAAAGTTAAAACCCTGAGCCCTAATTTCTTCGACCCTAAACCCTAAAATTACATAAGAAATATAAATACAAGAATTAGTTTTTAAAAAGTTTAGACCTTGATACATATAAGTACAATAGTATTTACTATTCGTGTAATTATAAAAAATAATATTTTAAAATTTAAATATTGATTTGTATAAGTATCATATTGTAATCATAATTTTATAAAAAAAATCATATAACAATTGGTGATTGAATCCTTTGTACCTACAACTAAGTCTTAGTGTATATGAACATATAAGTTAGATTGTTGTAATACTACATATAGTATTTGTTCTGAATTTTAAAATTGTGTATTTATAAGTACTAATATTTTAAAATTTTAAATATTGATTCGTGTAAGTATGATATTGTAATTTTTTAAAATTAATATATATATTTTATTAATAACCTATTTTATATGTTAATTTTGGGATTTAAAAGGAATTTTTTTTTTTTGTACTTTGTTATGAGCGAAAGAGTAGTAACCTCCGAGTTTTCAGACATGGCTAATCCTACACCGCAGAATATGTCTCGCCAACTTTGATCTGAGCCATTCTTTTTTTATTTCAGACGTGTTGAATCCTACACCATTTGATTTGTCTCGCTAATTTTTATCTAAACCGTTCATTTTTTAGATTCTGAATTCGCGACAAAATGAAGAGAAAAAATTTTAGAGCAAATTTCAGAACAAAACTCGTGTTTAGGGTTAACATAAATTTCAGAACAAATTGTGTTTTGTCTCGCTAGCTTTGATTTGAGCAAATCGTTTTAGAACGAATCCATTTCCATCGTGACCAAATGGATAAGACGTGGATTTGGCTGTCAAGGTATAAAATAAAATCTCTCGAGCTAACTTGTACTCGTCGATTGAAAGAAAACTAACTTCTATTTTCCGATTTAACATGTAGGAATAGTCGCGAGTACTCAAAATGAGCAACTAATTTTGTGAATTCATCAGCCAAAAGATTGAGAAATTTGTCTAAAATGCTATGCCCTTATAGAGATTGCCACAATTTATGCCATCAATTAGTAGATAAAGTAGTTGAACATCTAGTTATTAGGGGTGTGGATAAGAAGTATAAGAGTTCTTGTTGGAGTATTCATGGTGAAAAATAGATTCTACAAAAGACATTGGTCTTCAATATGAAAATGAGGCATTTAATTTGTTTAAGACATCATTCTGTATAGGTGGAGGTGATCCAAATTAGACGAATTACAATGGGGTAAAGGCAAATGATGATGATGAAACAGTAGAGGAAACTGAATTTAAGAAAAAGTTAAGAGAATCTGAAACTCCATTGTACTCTTATTGTATCAAATACACAAAGGTTTCAGCAATCATGGGACTTTACAGATTCAAATTTAAAAGTGGTGTGTCTGAGAACTACTTTGATCAGCTGTTGGTTTTACTTCATGATATGCTACCTGAAGACAATTTTCTTCCAAAGAGTATAAATGCAATCAAAAAAATTCTGAAGATATTTGGTTTCGGCTATGACAATATCCATGCTTGCAAGAATGACTGCATAATATATAGGAAGGAGTTTGAGAAGCTAGAAAGTTGTTCAAGACGAAAAGTTTCAAGATGGAAAAAAGATAAGCACAGATTCCAGCAAAGATTCTTAGATATTTTCGAATCAAGGACATATTTAGGAGGATTTTTAGATAAAAAAAGGATGGTTGAAGATTTATGTTGGCACTATACCAATATCACTGAAGATGGTACAATGTGACACCCCGTTGATTCTATATCTTGTGCACAAGTGAATGATAAATGGCCAGACTTGACTGCTAAACCAAGGAATCTTAGACTTGGAATTTCTACAGATGAGATGAACCCTTTCTCCATTCAAAAAACAAATTACAGCACATAGCCAGTGTTGTCAGTGAACAATAACACGCCTCTAACTATGTGTATGAAGGCCAAAAATATAATGTTGACTTTGTTGATCCCTGGTCTAACAGTTCTTGGTAATAACGTAGATGTTTACTTAGCATCATTGATAGATGATTTACAAGATTTGTGGGCTGAGGGTATTGAAGTGTATGACTCATATGCAAAGGAGAATTTCACACTTGGAGCTTTGCTGCTTTGCATTATCAGTGACTATCCAGCCTTAGGGACATTGTCTAGATTTAAAGTGAAGGGGAAAACAAGCCTGCAATGTATGTGGAAAGGATACACCTTCTAGATGGCTTAAGTTTAGCCGTAAGTTTGTTTACATGGGAAATAGAAAGACTCTACCGTCTGGGCATCCATACAAATATAAAAAAAAGCTAGGTTTGACAACACTGCTGAGGAAGGGAATGCCAATAGGATACAAACTGGTGCTGAAAAATATGAGACACTACAAGCTTTTAGGAATAATTTTGAAAGACCTCTAGATAAGGAAAAAAAATAGAAAAAGAACAGAGTTGGAAGATGATAAGATGGTTTAAGAAGAAGAGTGAAGAATCAAATGATCTATGGTGGTGGACGAAGAGATCAATATTCTTTGAACTACCTTACTGGAAGGTAAAGTAGAGTAACTGACCTATATTATCTGATTGTTGTATACAAATATGCCTAAAAGTTTCTTGTTTAATGTGTTAGGATATGCCTGTTCGTTATAATATTGATGTGATGCACGGAGAAAAGAATGTGTCAGATGTTATATTGTCTATCTTGATGCAAATTGCTAAGTCAAAAGATGGTTTGAAAGCAAGACAAGACTTTGAAGATATTGGAATCAAAAATCACTTGCACACAGAGGTTAGGTGAAAGAAAACATACTTACCTCCAGCAGCATATTGATTATCCAAAAAAGAGAAGACCATTTTCTGCCAAAGGTTATCTAAGTTTAGAGGTCCTGATGGTTATTGCGGTAATATTGCTAATAGTTTTTCAGTTAACCCTCCAAACATAGGTAGTTTAATGTCGCATGATCATCATGTGCTAGTACAGAACTTGTTACCAGCTGCATTAAGAGGGTTGTTACATAGGGAACCTAGGATTGCCATAAACATATTATGCAATTACTTCAACAGGTTGTGTCAGCGTATCATTGACCCGAAGAAACTTACATTAATGGAGATAGAGTTTGTTTAAACAATGTGTCATATGGAGTGCTTGTCCCCTCCATCCCTTTTTGATATCATGTTCCACCTTCTAATACATCTGTCAAAAGAGGCACGGTTGGGAGGACGAGTACACTTCCGCTGGATGTATCCCTTCGAAAGGTTTGATGTACTCATTTGCTTCAATATATGTATTTCCTGCAATGATGTTTGACTAATATTCATATTTTTTTACTGAGTTATAGGTACATAAAAACACTAAAGGCTTTCGTTAAGAATCATGCAAGGCCAGTAGCATGTATGGTTGAGGAGTATTTAGCTGAAGAATGCATTGGAGTTTGTTTAGAGTGCCTTCAAGATTCAATACCAGTTCAAGAAACATTTAACGTAATGAAGATATAGAGGATGATAGAATGGTGGTTGAAGGTCGACCTCTCCAGAAGGGTATAGAGGTTACCCTTTCAAATAAAGATAGAGACATTGCATATCGCTATGTGCTAATGAACATGGCATATATGGATCCCTATGTTAAGTAAGAGGTTACCCTTTATGTTTCATCTACTTATAATTATAATTTCATTTTCAAAACGGTTGTTTAATGTAAAATCAGGATGCATTTAGAAGAATTACAAGCTAATGATGCTCGATGTGCTAGAAATGAAACTTTGTTATGGAAAACTGATGTATCAGTATTTTAGTAGTTTTTATTACGGATTTTACACGAGATTTATGGTTTTTAGTATGTATTCGGATCTTTTTGGCATGGATTTGTGTTCTTGGTTGTTTTTACAGGAATCGAGCATGGATGTGCGAAAATAATGCATTTTGGATGGATTTCAAGCATCGAATAAAGTTTTATTGAAGGCTAGAAAATATCCAGAAATAAGAACAAGGATCGATCGATCCCTGTCTCTGGATCAGTCGATCCCTATCCCGATTTTCAGACCGATTTTTACGAAGAACCAAATCGAACTTATCTTGAACCAGAATTCAAAACAAAAACCTAAGCTTGTGTTTACGTTTCATTATGGACTTTTACAAACATATAGAGAGCAGAGAATGATTTTGTAACCTAGGGAAAATAAGCATCTCTGTACTTTGATCTGAGAAGCTTTCGGAACCCTTTAACTCTTATTTTTGTTAAATACAATCATATCTCTCTTGAATTTGATCTG
>OVAN01000942.1:0-47509 GCA_900406275.1 Anastatica hierochuntica | reverse complement strand
TTGTTGTGGAAACGAAGACCGCCACGGAAACCACCATGGATTTATAGCGTTAGGAGGGGTACGTTTTGATGATCAAGATGAAACCGCATAGGCAATGGACGGTTAGGAAACGACATGATACATCAACCAAGTTACAATTCAAGTGCCATAAAGATCGAGAAACACCTACAACGACATCAAAACCAAATAAAGATATTAAGGTAATGCCAAAGACATTCTGGAGTCTCAGCTATATGTTGTTAGTCAATCTCAAGTGTATGAAGGGGGAAATAACAAATTCTGTTAGCCCGTAAGGCTTTTGTTAAAAGAGCGGGGTTATATTCCACTCCATCATCGAAATTGTTCCAATTTCCCGTATTTGCGAAGAATGGTTGTATTCATGTGTCTCTGTATCTACATTACGTTCTGATTTGTTGTCTGGATTTGATGTATTCGCGTTTTGTAATCTCACATTATCATCAATAAAATCGATTTTAGACGTTAAAATATATATATATATATATATATATATATACATATATATATATATATATCTTTTATGAAAATCACAAACAAATCAAGTTGTTATAAAATAAAATATTATAGATTTAAAAAAATTGCGCGTATAACATATGTCTAGAAAATTGTTGAACTCCTCTGTAGACGTTTTCACTTTCATTTTGTTCTTTTTGTAGTCTCTAAAGAGTTTAAATGAACTTTTTTCCAGCGATATATATCAAATTTTTAGTTTTATCTTTTTTATATAACTCATCTATGATCGGTAATCTTGGTAAAAGAATTGTGCGTATAACATCTATCCAGAAAATTGTTGAACTCCTCTGTAGACGTTTTCATTTCCATTTTGTTCTTTTTGTAGTCTCTAAAGAGTTTAGATGATTTTTTTCCAACGATAAATATTAAATTTTTTGTTTTTATCTCTTCTTATATAACTCATCTATGATCGGTAATCTTGGTAATTTGATCAATCTTTTTTTCCGAAAATTTTTATGACTATTGTTATACCTTTCGGTATTTGAGGTGAAACAATCAATTTTTTGGGTGGAGAAAAAGGCAAGAACCTTGCACTGAAGGAACAATTCTGCTGAGAGAGGAGAAACTGCTAAAAAGGTGTTCCTCGGAGTGACTCGATTGAAAGGAGAAGATTCTCTTTACTCAAGCTGCCCATATATATTTTGGTTCCTGGAAACACATTTTATTCCAATCAATTTTTAAACTTCTAAAAATAACTCATCCAAAACGTTTGATGATCTTTAAGAAATATTTTTTGTAAGGATGAAGCTTTCGTCAGGCTGAAAAAATGGCGACCTTTTCATTCTAAAGGTATTAGCTTCAAAAGCGACTATATACTCGTACATTTGCATTCTTGAATTGCAGGCCAAAACTTAGGGCAAGAACTTAGAAATATTTGACTAAAAACAACTTTTTTTATTCGTATTCTGATAATCATAAGATTAAAATTGTTTCTGTGTGCTTAAAGATATGACAATGGCGTCCTGGCCTTCAGCTGTCGGAGATGATCAATTTATAACCATAAGTTACAGACATATGTAGGAGGAGCTAAGCTGTCATTGATTTGAGAAATGAGTGTTATGTAAAGACTTTGATTATGAGCAACAACCTTATAAACCAAAGGTTTTCTTCCAATATTATGTCCTTCTTGTTATCCCACGAATTCTTGGTTATGTGGAGATTTAACTTTTTGTGACATTTTGTTGCATTGTTCTCAACAATGAACATAGGTCCAATGCACACTTTATTTACTTTGACGGTCTTTGGAGCTCTTGGTATATTCAATCGATATAATGAAATAGCATCAACGATGGCTTTGAAGATTGATCATGTTTTCTCGTGGTTATACTTCTGTGGGATATTCTTGGAGTTATTGAGATCTTCTGGAGTCCTCTAGGATGTTTTTACTGGCCAGTTGCGACGTTCTCTTGCATTCTGTAAAGCTTTTATTTGTCATTTGGTTGATCTTTATTTTTTTCTTGTGTGAAGATATGTTGGATGGCATGCTTGATTGTAAACTTAATAATAGGGAAATATGAGCTATCGTATGTTGTCTAACATTTGTACTATGCCCTTAAAATAAATACAAGGTACATAGATCCATCGAAACCAGACCTTCCACGTCTACAAGAATGGCATTTTTGATCCGGAATTGATCTCTACTTATGGATTATGGCATGATATATGCATATTTTCACCCCACTATAACTTTAGAACGATTTTGCTTTTATTTTTCTGTATATCTTTCGAGAAACGCAGTTAAATCTATTTGCTCTCAGGTGGAGAGATGGATGGAGAAATTGCCAGAGTTTGATGCTAAAACCGCTAAAACATACTATTTAAAGATTGTTTCTTCTTTGAATAAAAAAAGATTGTTTCTTCATTGGCAATATGAAAAAAGAAAATATTTGGAGCTAAAAGAACATTCCTGCCAAATGCCAATTTTTTTTGCAAAATCTTGTATGACCGATACAAAGAAGGAAATCCAAATTTATTAACTAACATGTAAACGGTATAACTGGGCAAAAAATAATACATAGAAACCAAGTAAAATAATAAACGATAAAACATTAAATACCAAAATTTCTTATAACATCTTATATATTAATTGAGAAGACGGAGAGAGAAAATGAGAATGAAAAATCCTATGTGTCAATCAAAGAGAGTTTTGAGGGAAAAGTACCCAATAATCACTTTCTTTATTAAATAAAATTTTAAATTAAACAAATAAAAAGATATTACCAATTAATTTATTTCTTAGCCAATAATCAATTAACTTTCAAATCAAATATTTTTAAACTACTTTCTTATATCGTTAATATATACTGATTATATATTGTTGCGAAAAATAGTCAAAATATCTATGATTGCAAAAAAGAAATTTGCTAATAATTTCTAAAACAAAGATTTCACAATCAACGAAAAATTAAATTCTTATTCTTTTAATTTCAATTTCGTAAGTCTAATATACATAAAAATTTTAATGTCTTTAATTGGTTTATTATTTTGTCTCACATCGGTGGTGAGAGTTTTGAAAAATAATAATACAATATAAAATAGACTTCACATGTTCATTTAAAAAATTTATTTCGGATATATTTGGTTTTAAAAAATTGAACCGAATAGTATTTATTTATTTTTGGTTTAAAATGGGATGAATTGAGTTAAAATATAATAGTTTTTTAAAGTGATGTGTTATTTTGTCCCATATTGGTTGAGAAGATTTTGAATAGCAATAAACATATAGTATAAAATAGACATCATATAGTCACTTAGAAAGCATTTTTAATCATATTTCAGATTCATTCGGTTTTAAAAAATCGAATCGCACAATATTTATTTTTTGCTAAAAAAGTAACTTGAACTGAGTTAAAATGTAAGAATGTTTGTATTGTTTATTTAGATTTTTTTGTGTGATTTGAGTTAATACCAAACCAAACCGAACTATCTGGTGTTTCGATTTTCATTCAAATTTTTAGAACTGATTCGAATTCGAAATAACTCGAATCGACATGTGACCGATACTTATACGGGTCCTACAAAAAAATTAACTAATTCGATCGAAAATCTGAAGATCCAGCTCTACTTTTGTATTACACATAATCTCACAAAAGACGTTGATATTATATTAACATATGTTTTTTGTTAAAAAATATTTCAAAATATTAGACATGTGTTATATATAGTTTACAATACTATTAAAAACACTATAGATATTATATTTACCAAGAAAACTATATAATACCGCACTTGGCGCGGATCAAAATCTAGTTTTCAATAAAACCAAAATATATATCATATAACCAGCGTAAAGCGCAGAAAACCAAAATATATATCATATAACCAGCGTAAAGCGCAGAAAAATCCCTAGTTAATCTAAAAGGTCAGAGAGAAGTAACAGGGTCAGTTGTCTAATCATCAGCATGTATAGGGTTGGTCTATGCAAATACTACTTTTTGGGGGAAAATACGTAAACCCTAAAATCTCAATTGAGTTCTTTCGGCACTGAACATATCGAGTTAACTCAGTTCGACAGTCCGGCTTGGCTCAGTCGCTATTTGGATCGTAAGTCATGCAATATCTATCGAACTCGCGTAGAATCGCTCGGGCTTTGAAACCACTGGTTCTCTTCGAGGCTGATGTGAGATTTGTCTCCAATGCTTCTCATGTTGTTCAATGCCCGGACCATCAATCTCCTTCCGCCTATGTATTTCGAGGTACCACCATTTCTTCCTTTCACACGGTTTTGTCCATTGCTTGAAGCTTTGAAACATGTGAAACCTTTAAGTCTTTATGCGAGATTCTTACTCATTTGCTGACAAGTATTTGCCAAATTCTTACTCATGTGCTGTTCATTTTCCTCGGACTAGGTTATGACATGTACTGTAGCACTCCTAACTGTTATTAAACTATGACATAAGATATAGAGAGTGTAGGTAAATCTAACAGATTCGTTTGAGTTGGCCTTTGCAAATTGTGAGTTATTGGAGTGAAAATGTTTTGCAGGGATTGATGCTTGCGGTCAGTTCCACACTCAGTCACCCGCGATGGGGTTGATGATGTCGAGAGCAAACTTTTGCTCTGACGCTAAACATGTTGAAAGTCCTACAGGTTTCTTATATTGATCCCTTGTTGTTTTGCAATGACTCTTGAGTTCACTAATATGTTTGCTGATTGATTTTTTTTCTGTATGCAGAGGCTGTCAAGGAACTACATGGTAAAATACTTGATTCTGTAAATGTCAAGAGGTCCATGCCTCCAAATGCTTGGTTGTGGTCACTGATTGAGAACTGCAGGAATGAGGATGACATTAGTTTTCTGTTTGACGTTCTGCAGAATCTCCGCAGATTTGTGAGTACTCTATCTCTCCCTTTTTGTGTTCCTTGTTCTGTTAGATAACTCTCACTTTTGAGTCTGAGATTACGTTTTTAATTGGTTCTTTAACATGTTGTTCTGGTTTGTAGAGATTGTCCAATCTCCGAATTCATGACAATTTTAATTGCAATCTATGCCAGCAAGTTGCTAAGACTTGTGTACGTGTTGGGGCAATTAATCATGGTAATTTCAAATCTTTTAGTTTTGGGAGTTACTGTTGCTTCTGTTTTATTAAAATTTTCATTCCTGAGCTGGCTGTTAAGTTTGATTTTCCTAGCCATTCCAAGAATCTGTCAACACTAAAATAACTCTTCTGATTTGGGCCGCAGCAAAACGGACTCTCTGGAAACATAATGTTCACGGTTTGACTCCTAGCGTTGCATCTGCACACCACTTACTGGTATTGCAAGTCTATAAGTTGGTTGGTTGTTTCTTCCGTGCACAGATTTTAAGGATGTTTGCTGGTTTTATGTAGTCATATGCATTAGAGCACAAGAACCCCAAGCTCGTGGACGAGGTAATGAAACTCCTGAAAGCGAATGACCTGCCTCTACAACCCGGTACAGCAGATTTAGTTTTCAGGTGTGTAGATTACTTTGTTGCTCACTTTTTAAGGGTTTCGTTGAAAGAGGGTGACACATACATGCATGTTAATTTGATGAGCTTAATCATGAAATGAACTTCAACTGAATGTTTGCAGGATCTGTCATGATACAGATAACTGGGATCTATTAGCCAAGTACGCGAAGAAATTCTGCAAAGCTGGTGTCAAGTTAAGGAAGACGACATTTGATGTATGGATGGAATTTGCTGCCAAAAGAGGTGTGTTGTTGGTTTCCTATGTTGTTCGTGCATCGATTTCTGTTTCCATGAAGGAATTCGTCACAACCGTTCCATAATTTGAACGTGAAGTGATCTTGAGATATATTTTTTAGGGTATCATATGTCTTACTTTGGTGTTTAAGTTATGCAAACTTCACTTTGTGCGTACTTATGAAAAGGGTAGTAATCGGTAGCATTTGATACTCATCCATGACTTAACCCCAAATTGGATATAGGTCCATTACCGTTATTAATGCAACATGCAAAAACTTTGGATAGTTCTGCTTTTAAACGATGTGTTTACTGTTTGACGTCAATTGCTTACTGCCATTTCTCTGATCCTACATCAGGAGACACAGAGTCGTTATGGAATGTTGATAAACTGAGATCTGAGAATTACACTCAAAACACACTTTCTGGTGCTTTTTCGTGTGCAAAGGTAAAGTAATTCTTTCTGCATCCTCATGTTATGAGCTTCATCTCACTATTTTCATATTTTATAGAAAGCAAATTTTGGATTATCATTTGAAATATTTGTTCTATCCCAGGGTTTTCTGCTGGAACAGAAACCGGAAGAAGCTGCTGCCGTCATCCAAATCATCTGCCAGGTGTGAGCCAGAATCTTGTTAATATCTTATTTTTTCATGAATCAATGGATCATAACAGTTTTCCACATATGTTATTGGATATTCTTCACAGGCATATCCGGATGAGAAGAAGTCGGCACTTGAGGGTGAGCTCAAGAAGCTGGTAAATGAGTGGCCTGTAGATGTGATCAAACACCAAAATGAAGAAAATAAAAAGGTAGAATTCTTTCTAATTGGCCATCATCAGTTCCTGAAACCGAAAACTCAGTGACCTAAAACATTGTCCTCCTTGCTAAAAAACAGGCGATAGCGGCTTCATTGAAATCTAACATCCCTGCCATGGTCAATGCTTTGGTAACCTCGGGTTTGAGAGTGAGCGTGGATTTGGATGACTTAAACAAGAACGAAGCTCTTCTCAGCTGATGATTGGACTCAATTTTACAACAACTACAAAAACCAGTTCGAAGCTCCTCAAAATAATATTCGAATTCGATAAGCCGGATACTACTGTAGGAGGAGGAAACATATTTCTGTTAAGTTTATTTGCATCTTTTGGACACTGAGTCAAATGGATGAAAGAAAAGCTTCTCTCAAATCACTAAATTTTGAAAACATGAATTTCGATTAGCAAATTACATTTTGTAATTTCTGTTGAGGGGTTATAATATCCACATCTACCGTTTCTTTGTTTTTTTAATGTTTAACCGTAACAGTTCGTCTCTATTGAGTAGCCAAACATAACAAGAGAGTAGCCAAGTGTCTGCGGTCAATGAGGTTAGAGGACCATTTATCGTTAGGTGAGTTTCATGTTTCGAATCTAATAAAAAATCATATTTCTAGAGGATCATCAAGGCAAGCTCTGGTTTTGTACGGAGGAATCCGACGCAAAGGAGTGTTTTTTCCGGGATGGGTTCCTTTGCTTTTGAAGGCGTGTGCTTGTAGTGTTTCAAGTGTTGTTTTTGGGAAGCTGTTGCATTCTGAATCCGTCAGGTTCGGTATTTGTTCTGACGTTATGGTGGGGAGCTCTCTGGTTAGCATGTATGGAAAATGGGGTTGTATTGTTTCTGCGCGTAAGGTGTTTGACGAAATGCCTGAGAGAAACGTGGCTACTTGGAATGCTATGATCGGTGGGTATATGAGTAATGGCGATGCAGTGACGGCTACTAGATTGTTTGAACAGATTTCTGATTGTAGAAATACAGTGACTTGGATCGAGATGATAAAAGGGTACGGAAAGCGAAATGAGACGGAAAATGCAAGAGAATTGTTTAAGAGAATGCCTCTCAAGCTGAAGAATGTCAAGGCATGGACGGTGATGCTCGGGGCTTATGTTAGTAATCGAGAAATGGACGCTGCAAGAATGCTTTTCGAGGACATACCGGAGAAGAACTCTTTTGTATGGTCCTTGATGATCTCGGGGTATTTTAAGGTAGGCGATGTGGTTGCGGCTACGACTATTTTTAATCGTGTTTTTGTTCGTGATTTGGTGATTTGGAACACTTTGATAGCTGGTTACGCACAGAATGGGTACTCTGATGATGCTATTGATGCTTTCCATAAGATGCAAGGAGAAGGGTTTGAACCGGATGCAGTAACAGTTTCAAGTGTTTTGTCTGCTTGTGCTCAATCTGGTCGACTTGATGTTGGCAGAGAAGTTCACTCTCTGATTAACTGTAAAGGGATTGAGCTTAATCAGTTTGTTTCAAATGCATTGATCGATATGTATGCTAAATGTGGGGATCTAGAGAATGCAACATCTGTGTTTGACTCGTTAAGCCTAAGAACTGTAGCTTGTTGGAACTCTATGATCTCATGTCTTGCCATTCATGGGCAAGGTAAAGAAGCTTTAAAGATATTCAGAACAATGGAGAAAACTGATACAAATCCTGATGAGATCACTTTTCTGGCGGTTCTCACTGCATGTGTTCATGGAGGTTTTTTAGCGGAAGGTATAAAGATATTCTCGGAGATGGAGACAAAAAATGTGAAACCGAACATTAAGCATTTTGGATGTTTGATTCATCTCTTGGGACGCTCGGGTAAACTGAAAGAGGCTTATGGATTGGTAAGAGAAATGCCAGTGAAACCAAACGATACAGTTTTGGGAGGTTTACTTGGTGCCTGCAAGGTTCATATGGATACAGAAATGGCAGAACAAGTGATGAAGATAATCGAAACTGGAGGAGGCATCGCAAACACTGACAGAGAAAATCATCTTGTGTCGATATCAAACTTGTATGCACACAAGGAGAGATGGGAAACATCTGAAATGCTGAGAATTGAAATGGAAAAAAGAGGTCTTAAGAAATCCTCAGGGTTAAGCTCACTAGTTTTGACTTGAGAGCCTACGAATGAGCTGTTTCATCACAGAACTAACAACACGTGATGATTAATATATAGTCAGTGTTTATACAAGAAAACAGGTTCAGATGTAAAGGGTTGCAGAGGAGGATTAGTTAGATTAGTTTAAATTACTGCTCTGCTCCATAATGTGTAGCAAGTTCTCAAGAACATTGGCAAAAAAAAGAGAGCTTCTCAAGTTGATACTCAAAGTCTTGTTACAAATTACAATCGTGTGCTTTGATTATGATGCTTTTAATATTTTTCTTACATTTTCAAAATGATGGTTTTGAAAAACAAAGAGGGGGCATTCCGAGAATTGAACTCGGGACCTCTCGCACCCTAAGCGAGAATCATACCACTAGACCAAATGCCCATTTGCGATTAACTGACTAAAAACAAAGTATCTCAATGTTATGTTTACTTTCCCTCCAGATTTTGTCATCTACACCCTCAGCGAACCCTAATGAGACGCTTCACTGTTTTTTTCGCGCTAAAAGCTGTCTTCGCTTTTCTTCTTCTCCCTTTCGGGATCTAGATTGAAATCGTTCATCTTCTCTTTCGGATAATCTCGTTGGGTAAATATCAATCCCCTCTGAATCTAATCGGAAAGGAGAATCACTGTTGTTCGGAGTCTGTCGGTGGTTCAAAACTGAAAATGGGTAAAGCAAAGAACAACGCATCTGCTTATCAACAGACCCAACCGATTGACTCTCTTCCCTCTTCGCCTTTCGGTACTGGTAATCACCTAATGACCCATCATCAAAAAGCTGCGATTTTTTTTTTTTTACTTTACTTGATCTGTTTTGTCAACATCAATGAGGGTTTTTGGTTTCTCTAACAAATGTTTCATCTTTGCTTCTCCATCATACTTCCGCTGCAATTTGTTTTTATGTTCCTTTACTGTTTACTTCACCTAATTTTGTTTTTCCGTTTGTTAGGCGAAGAAGAACGATGGAAATGTGGCGATGAGTTTGAGGACAATGCGTGGATCAATGATCATCAATATATGGATACTCAGGTCATCGACATCGGATGTGATAACGAAGTATTTCCTCTTTGTGTTGAAACTCAAGCTTTGGAATTGGGATCTGAAACCCAATTAGAACCACTTCCTGTTAGAAAACAAGTAAGCAAAGCTTATGATGGCTTGGCTGCTACACAATTGCTGGATGATTTTGATGATGAAGTTGTTGCGGATAGTGATGGTGATGTTACTGATGTATTGGAAGACAACAGTGAGCTCTCTGACAGTGACCATTGTCAAGCCGAAACACTGTTGCCCTGTGAAGAGAATAGACGACATGTTAATGAAAAGATAAATTCAACAGGTTCCCTTGACTCTCAGTCGAATGAACGTGGAATTTCTGGTGAGTTTCTAACCAAAAATCCCGAGTTTGTTAGTAAAAACATTAAGTTCTCGTTTAACTTATTGTTAAAAATTTAAAGCTTGCTACTTGGATTCAATTTTTGTTTCTTTGGTCATAATATCTCAATCCTGTTTTTGTTAGCCAGAGATTACCAGCCTCCAAGCATGATAAATATTTGTTGTCAATTGTGGGAATAGGCATGTTTTTCTACTTTATGTAACCCCATTGTTAATCTTCATGTAATCTTGTATCTCCTCTTGAATTTGAAGTCCATAGTCCACTTAAGCTAGTCATGTTTACTTGTATTGTATGTTTTTTAATCAATTATCAATTGTTGCAGTTTATTCAGTCAATATGGTTTGCATGCTTCTCAAGTATATCTTTTGTTTTTGTTCTCTGCTAAGTGTTTGAAGCTCCCTTTTTCATTTGCAATTTTTTCAATGAACTTCTTTTCTTTTACCAGGAAAGGTGGCTAGGTTCACTTCAGTTCGTTCAGCAGCTTTTCGTGCTTCTGCGGTGGCAGCTCGTGATGCAACCCAAAAGTTTCCCAGTAGTGACTGTTTTACTCTAGTTAACTGCCATTCTTCTGGTCAAGGAGCCTCACATTATTCTAATCTTGAATACAATGTTGGAGAAGTAGGGAATCAGCAATGCCCTCCTACTCTATATGCCAGAAACAAAAATGACTTACAAGCAGGAAACAGAACAGCGAGGAAGCTTTTCCTAGAGGATTCACCAGAAGAAAACTACCCTTCTGTTGGCTTGAGCTATATTGACTCCCAAGAGCCTGGTGAGGAATCCCAGGCGGATGCTCTTAACTTGGTAGATAAGCTCATTGGTGAGTCATGTCTAAAGTTTGCTCCTGAAGTCCAAACTGGTTATGGAGGGAGAATGGAGGAAAAAGCAAAGATTGTTCAGTGTTTTAAAGGTCCACAAGAATTAGCAAAGAAAGTAAGTTGCAAAAGCGGAGTCGTTGGAAATGATACTTTTGATTGGGATGATAATCGTGAGGATGAAGGAGGGGGTGATTTTTATCGTAGAAGGAAAGAAGAATTATTTGGTGTTTCAAGTAACTCACGGAAATCTTCTACCTTGCCTAGAGCAGAGAAAAGAGAACTGATTCATGAAAGCCATAGAGGACTTAGAGTTGTAGTGGATAAAAGCAAGGCTCATTCTGATTCCAGACTGTTGCAGCATAGTGTGACTAGTTGCCGAAAGAAGGTCCAGGCAGCTAAAAAGAACCTTGGCAAAGAGTTAGATGATGTTTTCAAGGAAAGTAATGATAAAATATTTGATATGCGTGAAGTGGGAGTTTTAGGCAATGATACACAAGTGGCTGCTGAAGCTATTGATGCTTTGTGCTCTGGAGAGCGCAGAAAAATTGTTGCTGAGGCGGTTTGTCTTACAGAAAAGGAACTGTCACTGGGAGAAGATACAGGTTTTTCTAATTGTGGAGTCATTACTAGACAATCTAAGGGAACTAAGCGGATTCAAGCTATGGGTAAAGATGAATTGTCGAAAAGAAGAATGAAGAAGGTAAGTCCGGTTCCTTTTAAAGCCCGTGTGGAGAATTTAGAAAGGTCTTCAGAGGGTGACCAACCTGATAAAGAAGGCTCATGCTTTTCGAAGATAGGGAAAGGCCAGACTGCTTCACGAAGAAGAATGACTAAGGCAAGTCTGGTTCCTTCTAAAGCCTGTGTGAAGTATATCGAAAGGTCTTCAAAGGGTGACCAACCTGATAAAGAAGATCCATGCTTCTCGAAGAGAAGGAAAGGCCAGACTGCTTCACGAGGAACTAAAAAGAATCTTGTTGAAGAATTGGATGAAGTTTCCAAGACAAGTAATACAAGAATGGCTGACAGGCATGAAGAGGTAGAAGTAGGCGCTGATACGCAAATGGCTGCTGAAGGGATCAATGCTCTGCATTCTGGAGTTGGAAAGGATAATGATCCTGAGCCAAATTGTCTAATAGGTAAGAATCTGTCACCAGAAGAAGGAGGCGTTTCGAGTCGTGGAGTCATTACCAGAAAATCCAAGGGGATTAAGGCTGTGGATAATGATGTTGAATCGTTGAAACCCAAAACCAAGAAGGTTAGATCAGTCCTTGCCAAGGCTTGTGAGGACAATATGGATCGGTATTCAAAGAATGAAAAAATTGATGCTCTAGATGAAGCTGTTGTATCAAGTACAGAGAAGAGACAAGGAGAGTTAGTAAACAAACATTGTACTCCTAAGCTACTTAAGCAATCAAGTCGTGGTGAGCCTGAGGTGTTGAATTATCCGAAGCGGAGAAGATCAGCTTGTATCTCGCAGGATCGGGTTAATGAAGCAGGGAGGAGTTCAGATTCCGGTCTTGTTACTCCAATTAAGACTAAGATGCCTTCAAAAAACGTATCGCCTATATGCATGGGCGACGAGTATTATAGACTTTCTTCTTTTAAATCAAACACTAGAAGGGAATTCCGTAGCTTGACCTCACCATTAGTGGAACCTATTCCTGAGCCAAAGAGTAAAAGAAAGAGAAGAGATTTGGGTAGCATACGTGTCTTGTTTAGCCAGCATCTTGATGAAGATGTGACCAAGCATCAGAAGAAGGTATGTTAAATTTTTCAGTTTTACATTAGCTATGACTTCTACACAAGAGTAAACTTCTAACAGCGCGGTATTTGCTTATCAGATCCTGGCGAGGTTTAATATCTCAGAAGCATCCTCCATGATGGAGGCAACACACTTCATAGCTGATAACTTTACGCGCACAAGGAACATGCTAGAGGCAATCGCTTCAGGCAAGCCTGTGGTCACAACACAGTGGCTTGAAAGCATTGATCAAGTAAACATATACGTTGATGAGGATCTGTATATACTTAGAGACTCAAAGAAGGAGAAGGAGTTTTGTTTCAACATGGGAGTCTCTTTGGCTCGTGCACGCCAGTATCCGCTGCTACAGGTGTCTAATTCTCTTTTGATATCAAAGCCTTTTCTTTTAGCCTGTTTGTTTTCCCTCTTCGTCTCATTATTTTTTCATTACGTCAGGGGAGAAGAGTCTTTATAACCTCAAATACAAAGCCTGGTTTAAACACAATCACGACTTTGGTTAAGGCAGTTCATGGACTGGTAATTGTTTATTCGCCTTGTTACACGTCCATGTAGCAAGAAAACTAATATAGTCTTAATGACTTGTTATGTGTCAAACTAATTCCAGCCTGTAGAAAGACTTGGAAGATCAGCCCTGAACGAAGATAAGGTCGCGGAGAATCTTCTGGTCATATCATGTGAAGAGGATCGAGATGTATGCACACCGTTTCTAGAAAGAGGTTAGTTACATTTGGTCTAGATAACTTGTGATTACTTATGTTTTTGATCGTTGTTTCATTTTCTTCAGGGGCAGAGGTTTATAGCTCGGAGTTACTGCTGAATGGGATAGTTACACAAAAGCTAGAGTATGAGAGGTTGGTATTGTTATCTGACAAGAGATTCTTGCACGTTTTGCAAAACAAAGCCTCTGTCTCCTTTGATTGGTGTCTCTTCTTCTAACGCTTGAACTCTGTCAGGTACCGTCTCTTCACAGACTATGTCAGGAGAACGCGGTCTACAATATGGATCAGAGATGGCAAAGGTGAGTTCCAACGAAGATGAAGATGCGGGTAAAGAAGGAAATGTGGTCAGAACTTTCTGTTGGGAATCATTCAGTTCGTTAGTAGTGGCTGTGTATGTAAATGTAATATGGTGTTGTCTTTGGCTTTCAACTCGTCTAGTTTTATGAACCGCCTGCAGATTTTCTCATGTCCTTAAAAGAGATTTGAACCAAAAATAGTTGGCTGGACTCTCAAAAAGTCAAAAGTTATATAGAACTTTAGTAAAATCTGTTGCATCCTCCATGTCTTTGTATTTGTGTCAAAAACATAGATTTTTACTACTATTTCTTTATATATATATTCATCTGAAAAAGCTTAGCATTAATAAACTGATAACAGACAAGAGTTTACAGATAAAATATGTCTGCAAATTGTCTCCAAAAAATAGATGGTCTCCTCAGTAATGACCAATAGAACAGATTTCTACAGAGCCAACGAGTCAAAAAAAATGTGAGGAAGAAAGCTATTAAGAAACACAGGGAAGAACCTTCTCAGCGTCAAAAATGTCTCTTAGCCAGTTAGAGTGTCCCGAGGCTACGTAAGAGGAGATGAGATTCTTATGCGAGACACTATGGGCAATGAGAAAAATCCCTCTATTACTGAATCGTTCTTTCAAAGTTAGTTTAAGATGAGGAATGGTGGAGATGGCTCTATTGATTTCTGCGACTTTGAAGCTTGAGGATGGCCATTTCCTGGGAGAATTAAAAGCATTTACTATGGTTGCATTTTCAAAGGCGAAAATGACCATGCTTCGGATGGACCAAAACAGAGCTGCGAGCTGAGCTTTTTCCAGCGATTGTTTCCTATATTAAGCGTGTAGGCTGTGAAGAAGAGCATTCCCTTGACTATCTCTTTGTACACAAGAAGCTCCATCGATACGCGTTTGTTTATTCCAAGAGGTGCAAATGTTGCATTTTAACCAATGAGGTTTTAGTGGGATCCATTTCCTCTGTTGTTTTTCAGCTTTCTTTGTGCTTCTTATTCGTCTTGTTGAGATAAGAACCATAGGTTTGTTTCCTCTTTGATCAACTTGTCAAAATCTAAAGGATGAAAATTTTTTCCTTCGATGCAATAAGAGTTCCAATTTTTCCAGATTCTCCAAATAGTCCAAGGATAGCTTTTCCCTATTTCATCTAGTAGCGATTTGTTTTCCCCCATTGATATTATGTAGGCTATGTTAGTGAATATTGAGGTCTCACTGAAAATTGGATTATTTTTTTTGAAATTTCAAGAAAGATTTTTAAATGGTTGAGAAAGTCTTCATGAATTAGTAAAAATAAGTAAAATCATAAATTTTCTATATCATTTGCTACGCTCTATATCACAAATTATTTGAAATTATTTTAGAAATCCACTTGATGGTAACACAAATTATCCTACTTAGGTTTTAGAAAATTTTAAGATTGTATTTATAGGATGTATGTTCTGATCATATCGAACCTGAACAAACCGGATCTGATACCATATCATTTGCATGTATTCAGAAGGCCAATAATCAACGTAGAGGAGGTGTAGATCGCCGGTATAGCTCGTTTATGCTCATCATGATTCCATGTTAGCTCTGGCAAGTGGTGCAGTCTGCTGGGAGGAGATCATTGTAAAGCTTTTTCTCAGCTCTAGTTTTCTAGCAGTCCAGGCAGAGAAGGTGTGGGCCACAAGGCCACTAGCACCAACCGCCAGGATCGTTGTGTTTCCTTGGTGGCTGCGGCAGGTGGTGTAGGTTGAAACATCCCATCCCGAACTACCTAAGTCCTCTTGATATACTAAGTGAACTAATCCAATCGGTTCATATTAAGGGCCCATTCTTTATACTTAGTCATTTTCGAGAATTATTTGACTCATTGAAGTTTTACACATTAAAGTCAGAGATAATCTAACAAATCCAGACATTATTTCATATAACTTAGGATTCAATACAACTTGACAGTTAGCTAATAAGCTATGACAATTTTCATGTTCGATCCTAGTCTATCCAGATAGATCACCACCCATACTTCCCGACCACTGGTCTTCGATCAAGCCAAGTCTTTCCCGTGATCCCCTTCATTACCTAAAACTAAATAGGCGTAAGTAACTCGATAAATACTTAGTAAGGGCGATCATCTCGTCCACATTCCTATGCCTTAGAGATTATGCACGAATCATGTGGTTCATTATATTAAGCCTTAGCCGTTTAATTATTCAGATTCAACAATTAGATTCAAGGCTTAACGTTTTGGTTCGGTCGAGCCTTGGTGAATTCGTTCTGCTCCCCGAGACACTCGCATGACCACATTCCATTCAAAATAAGACTTAGAAAATCGGCCAATTAATGAATTTTAATGGACAATCGGCCACATGATGCAAAATGATGAATAGTCAATCAATCACTCAATCAATCAATCAATCAAAGAGACTCGATGCAAGACTATATTCTTCCAAATTATTTTATCGAATGATCAACATTTATAAGATTTGGGCATTAAGCCACGATCAGGCACTCACCTTGGCATAACGATTCGCTATGAACACTAGGCCTAAACATGTCGGGTATAAGATCGGGTAATGAAAAGTTTGGGTCGGGTACGGGTAGTTTGGGTATCTAAATCTATTACCCGAAGAATACCCATAAAAAAAGGGTCGGGTAATTCGGGTATCGGGTAGGGTAAGGGTCGGTTCAGGTAGTTAAAACTACTACCCGTGTGATAGCCAAACTCGTAATAATCTGTATAAGATCGTAATAATACAAAGAAAAACTTTGAAAGGAACCAAAATATCATTCATTCTTAACTTCTGTTAGATACATATTTGATCACAATCCAAAAAACATTCAAATCCAAAAACCATTACTCATCAAGTACAATCATTATCAGTACACATCTGATGATAATCAAAAACCCATTATTGATCCAAAAGCCTATTACGAGATCCACTACTCATCTAGTTCCAAAAAAGCTTAAACACCGAGTCAAGTACTAAAAATATGAACACATACATGATCATGAACTTGATCATTCACTTAAAAGTCTCCTTGGGCCCTAGCTGCTGCTGCTACGTTTTGCATTTCTACAAGGCAAACATTAGACAATAAGTTAAAGTTGTGAGTTATATGCACAATCAGCATGTTACAAATACATTAAGCATATTTATAGTATATCATACCTTCTGTAACAGCATGTAAGATGTCATTTTCCTCTTTTAGTTCTCGAAAGATCTTTGTTCCATCATATTGCAGCGAGGATCGTAGTCAATTCTGCGTAAGAATCAAAGCCTCAACTGTTTTGTGAGTAAGAGAACTTCTATATTGATCTAAGATTCGACCTCCTGTACTAAATGCCGATTCCGATGCAACTGTAAATGCTGGAATAGCCAAAATATCTCTAGCCATGAGTGCCAAGACAGGATACCTTAAACTATTATTTCTCCACCACATCAAAAGATCAGTCTCCAAACCCAATGCATTACGTACCAGAGGCTCTACTTTCTCGATTAGATAAAGCTCCAACTCATTTTTGTCTCTTCAACATCTTCACTGATCATCTTCTTCATCAGAATCAACAAAGTCGCCTACAGCTTTTGGACATTCAAAAATCACATCTTTGCTTCCACTACTAGAAGTACTAGCTGATTTGTACTCTGCATAATAAACGTCGTAAAGACTCCACAATAAATCCAAGACTCCATATCTGATAATACGACACCTATGATTACCTTTTCCATACATCTTTTCGAGACAATGCATAACAAATCCGATCTTCCTACGTGGATCTAAAACACAAGCAACAATGAGAATCTTGTTAACTTTCTCTAAACCCTCCCAATACTTATCAAATTTTTGAACCATTGATTTCCCCATGTCACTCCAACTACCATCAGTGTTAGCAACCGTAACCTCTAAAGAATTTGAAATTTTGCAAATTTCATTGTAGCAGCCACTAGATGTCACGTTCTTTGAAGCAGAAAAAACAAGAGTAGAATCATAGAAAGTCTTTAGAAACTTTACCATACGTTCAGTATTCTCCCAATCTTCAACAGATGGAGGTCCAACTCTTTTGATCTTAGTAACAATATCATCTTCTTCAAAGTAATATGCATAGAGTTTGTCTTCCTCAGCCATTCTCTCAAACGCTTTCCTAAACTTCAACGCAGCTTTTAACATTAGATGAGTAGAATTCCATCTAGTTTCACAGTCTAAAATTAAGTTTCCTCTAGTTATTCCCTCTTCGTCTACTTTCTTCCGAAATGTCTCAAGTCTAGAACTAGATGATCTAATGTCTTTGACTGCATTCCTCACACCAGCTACACAATAACCTTTCTTTAAGAAACCTTCTTTGACAATTAAATTTAAGATATGTGCACAAAAACGAACATGCATAAACTCACCTTTTAATATTAGTACCCTTGGTCCCCAATTACTCAACTGCTCTCTGAAAATTCTCACAGCACAGTCATTTGCACTAGCATTACTCAACACCTTTTAATATAGCATTATCAAACATGCCTCAAGTTTCCTAGCTATCGTGCGCCTTTTATGATTAGAAATCAGACTAAAGTTGATGATCATTCTATTTAACTGCCAATTCTCATCTATGAAATGAGCAGTGATTACCATGTAGCTCACAGTGGTAATAGAAGTCCATATATTAGTAGTAAGAGACACCCTTTGTCTACACAATCTATTTCTCAGTTTAACTTTTTCAGACATAAACATGTCCATCACATCTCTAGCAATTGTACTTCTTGAAGGAATTATAAAGCTCGGACATGCTTCTGTGACAAAGAGTTTAAATCCAAGATGATCCACAAAAGAGAAAGGCAGCTCATCTAATATGACTATCATCACATATTCTCTTCTACACTTAACTTGATTAAAACGCCAAGAAACAAGACTACCAGATTCCTTTCCATCACTAGCTAAGACGTTCTGTTTTTGGTTTTCAATGTCTAAAAAGTTGTTATACAACTTGCATCTTACCAAATGTTTAGTCATAGCACTTGTTCCAGTAGCAATTGTGGATTTGATCAGATTTCCACAATGGTTGCATATGCATTTTTCGTCATCAGCTTCACTTCTATCAAAATGGCTCCATACTTGTGACCTTTTGGCTTGCACTCTTCTGAGATTTGAGCTAATGGTGGTGCTCCTCTTTTTTGTCCTGATCGGATTTGATCCGATGCTTCACTGTCCATCGTAGGTTCTTTATTTTTTCTTGTAGCAATTGAAATTTTAGCAGCATTAGAAACAACCAAGAACAAAGAGTTTAAACAGTAAAGGAGAACAAGTTTCACAAATACAACTCATAGGTTAAGAACCAAAAAAACGTAACAATGTACATCACAAAGTAGCAACTAAAAACCCATTACAGAATGACTATTTTGTAAAACGATGACCAACTCTTTGAAACGTATTCACACTCTTATCAAATATACTCTTAAACTAATTACCAAATATAAGGCAGTTGAACAAAAACCTCAAAAATCAGTTCTTAAAAATTAACAACACAGAGCTTCTCGGCGTTTGAATTCAATTATGAAGTTGAAAAGTTATAGATCTCGAGAAGATGCAAGCATTTGAAATCAATTATAAACAATCGACTAAGAAAAATGATTAACCACAAAAAATACTGCAAAGCTCAGTTCTCGAGAAGATGCAAGCATTTGAAGATGCAAGCATTAAACAATCGATTATTAACAATCGACAATAGTGCAAAGCTCAGATCAATCAGCGATGAAGATGATATCAACTGGGTAAATCAATTTCTACTTCAACATAAGAAACTATAATATATAACAAAATAATTAATAAAAAGTAAATAACACAACAACAAAGACGAGAGTAGAGAAAACGGTAAGTTGGGAAAAAGATAATACCAAGATTTTAGCACAGTTTCGTAGACTCTGTGGGTGAGAGATGAGAATAGTTAAGGTTTTTTCTTTTTCAATTTGGTGAGAAAAAAGATGTAGATAAGAATAGATTTTGTAAAGTGTAATTGTATTTTTTCTTTAACTTTTTTTTCTTTCTCGAGAAAAGTAAATAACATGTGGCGGGAAGATATTTCTTTTGTGGAGGGAAGCAATTAAAAATGTTAATAATTTTAGATTTTGTTATAGAGGAAATGTTTAGATTTTGTTATAAAAAATATTAATGATATTATAACTTATAATATTATAAAACTTATAAATAATATTAGGTATGTTATTGATTAAACGGGTAACCGGGTACCCAAATAATTACTCTTACCCGACTCTTACCCGACCCTTACCCAACCCTTACCCGACCCTTACCCGTTTAAAATTAATTTTGTTATCCAAACAGGTAATTCATACTACCCTTATCCGACCCTTACCCGCTAATTCGGGTCGGATATAGGACGGGTCGGGTTACCCGACCCAAAATGCTCAGGCCTAATGAACACCGTCGATGTGTTCCTACTGGTTTTCTTCCTTGACAGGATCTTCTGACCAAAACTCCTTTCACAGTTCCATTGATTCGCTCTTCAAATGCCTTAGTATAATTTTCGGGTGTTTTTCTCATATGCACAATCATGGACAAAATTTTGCCTATGCCATTCTATTTATAGGATCTTTGGTGAGAATTAATCCCCAACCGTCCATAAAGATGCTCCCTTTCAACTGCCCTTCGAAAATTGCTCCTTCTTATCCATCTGGTGAGAATTGCCTTTAAGGGATAACAACCCAACTTCTTGGCACGCTTGGCACATGTGCCGCGGACAACGGCTCTAACTGGACCACTCAACTTGTCAGCTAGCTCACCTAAGATCATCTAGCTAGTGACTATTCGTCCAAGCTATCCCAAATGTCGAACTCTCTCCTCCCTGCTAAACTGAGCTACTAAGCAGCTCTGTCCAGCTAGCCCATCTCGAATAATCAGCTGGTTCAGCTCATTGCCGCTCTTTAGATGTGGACTTCTCAGCCTTGAGCCAATTCTAACTTTTTCCCCTCAACTTGCCTATATTTTCGAGTTCTAGGCCATTGCTCGAACTTAACTTAGCCATCCGACCATTCTGAGATCTTTTCTAAGTTCAACTTTCCAATTCCCTTGGATTTTATTAACTCTAGTCCAATTTGGAGTAGATGATCCTTGATTAGTTGATTTGATCATGATCCCTCATTTTGATCTTGATCCGGCCAAGTAACTCATGGTCCATCCATGATAAAGTGGATAAGACTTGGTTATATTTCATCCAAGGCCAAGTCTGGGGTTCACCATGTCCAACTATACCCACCCTCTTATAAAAACCTTAAAATATTTTTTTGATTTGTCACCAGTAGACATTCGCTATGTCTCAGAAGTCACTAAATCATTTCTAGTACAGCTTTTAGACATTTAGCCGAGTTTATCGTATCTTTTCTACCATTAATGCATGGTTCTCGATCAAGACATGTTTGAAAAGATTTATCGCGGATGTTACAGAAGTCGCTGCTAGGCGACAACTAGTGTCATGTTTCTTCACATTTGTTCAATTCTTCACTCGAAACTCGGGTCCATTTGCTCCACTAAGTGTTGATGATCCAAAGACCTAAAATTGGGTAGAAAGAAAATATGTAAATGCACATATACAATCTAATGACCCCTGAAGATGCACCTAGACTAAAATCAATCTATAAGAATCTTAATAAGACAATAAAGTAGTGGAAATGAACTAAAAGAATACTTAAACTATGCAAAATACATAAACACAAAACCTCGTTAGATTTATTATAGTTAACAATGTAAAAGATAAAATCTTTTTTGTTTTTTAAAAAATATTAAAAATTTTCAATAACTCAATTTTGAAACTGTCACTACAATATTTTTTTAGTAACATTCATTTTTTTTAGATTTCCATATTGGTTGTTTGTGTTATAATATTTTTTATAACATTTTATTTTTTAAATAACTTTTTATATTCTTATATTTTACAAATATATAGTATTTCCAATCTACAATAAGTGTTGTTAGCAAACTCAATTTATATCATTGTGTAAAACGTTGAAGATTTTTATGTTGTTTGCTTGGGTACTGAAATGAAAAATTAGACTGCAATGTCGTCTTGTGTGTTGATGTAGATGATGATGTAGAATGTTTTGTAATATAATCTTCTGAAATAGACTGCAGCGTTGTGTGCTCGAAATGCTAATGCAGAATTTTATCTTCTAAAGCAGACTGCAAGGTTGTCTGCTTTGGATGCAGGGTTGTCTACTTTGGTATACAAAGCAGATGATCCCATTGTCTGCTTTGTAATTTTATTTTCTGAAGTATATTGTAGCGCCTTTTGTTTTGGATGCTAAAGCAAATAATTTTGTAGTATGCTTCTTAATTACATTTTTAAGTAGATTGCATAGTCGTTTGCTTTGTAATTTTATCTTTATAGCAAACTGCATTGTCATCACCTTTGAGTTCTAAAGCAGACGGCGCTGCAGTCTGCTTTGTAATTTCATCTTCTAATGTAGACTTTAGCATTATAAATTTGAGTACAAAAGCAGATGACAACACAATCTTCTTTAGAAAATGAAATTACAACGCATATTGTATCGCCCTCTATTTTAGCACTCAAAATTGATGGAGCTACAATATGATATGAAAGATAAAATTAAAAAGCAAACTACAATGTGGCGTGTTCTATTTTGAATGCTAAAGCAGACAGACTATAGTCTGCTTTGTTAATCTTACTAACAAAACAGGCGACGTTGCAGTCTGCTCTGCGTTTCATTATTAGCATTTGTTGGATATTTTAAATAAAAATAGAAAAAGAGTGAAAAGTTAGTTTCAAGTCATTTTTACAACTATAGTAGAATCCTTATAAATTAAAATTTTAATAAACACTATTAAATAATAAACACTAAGTTGGGCCTATGTAAAATTTAACAGATTTAATAAGATAATAATTATTTTGGAATTACTTTGCAAATATATGGTCCTTACAGTATCATAAATTAATAACTATATAAATTTATGCATATATAACTAAGATGATATACAAAAATTTAACAATAGTTTATACCATATGTTTCATGATTCATAGTTTTTAAAATCTCGTTATACATTATTATCTAATTTTACTTACTACATAAAATTGTTATAAATGTCTTTTTTTATTTATATTCCATTTTTTAAGACTCTCAAATGCAATAATGAATTTTATAGATAATTACTTACAATTGTATTACAATATAGTCTTTTTTTGTCAACTGTATTACAATATAGTCTTAACATGATTATTGGGAAAAAAAAGAAAACAAAAACATGATTATTAATTACAAGATAGTGGCTTTTAAATTTTAAATTTATGGACTTGTATCATTTTATATTCATAGTCACATATTTTATTAACGTATATTTCTATTGTTATAATCGAAGGTATTTGGTTTAAACAAACTCATCAGCAAACTCCTAAAGTAAGGAGCACAGTGCTAATAGTGTCTTGATTCTTGAACAACTCGATCATGTAGCCAGCTAGGGCTCCTACTGTTTTCTTGTTTGGTTTTTTTGTTCATAAATTAGTGACAAACTAGTTCTCCTTCATCATTATATTATTAATTTTTTCCATTCATAATACCTAATTGATGATTTCTTTTTCTTCACCTCAAATTCACTCTAATTTTGTGTGTACTAACTTATCATTTTCTGATAACAACTCTAATAATTATATTCCCTTAAATAATTAGTCATTTCTCTCTAAATTAATATTGATTTTGGTAATAAAATAACCCCCTGTCAATAAAGAAAAACTAAAAATAGAATATGCCTTATTTCGGTTAATAATAATATATAATAAATTTAGCTTCCACCAATTACAATTCCGAAAAATATATTACCAACCACTTAGAAATTTTCTCAACTCGTCGGAGAGTTTTGTCCTTTTCTTAGTACTAGATTTTGATCCGTGCCAAGCACAGAATTAAAATATGTTAAACTAAAAAAACCATACTAATTACACTTACAATAATTATTTTCATCATATTATTGCACGGTAATTTACTCCCTTTTGCTTTTTCATCATATTCTTTTATTTTCGAGAGACTTTGACCGTTATGTAATTTTACCAATTGATATTTTCATTATTTTTTTATTTGGAGATTAACCAAACCGCGTATCTTTTTAGTTAAACAACTCATCTCGTAACATTTATCGATCGAGTTTATAAATCTAATATCTAAATATATAAATATAGAGAGGAGCAAGTGGGTCAGTTGTTGCACCACCTCTGCATCCATCTCACGAAACCAGGGTTCGAATCCTGCACCTGCCCCTAGTGAGAGGAACTATTTGCCACTAGGCTACGATGACAAAAAAAATATATATATAAATATAAATATTATACTCAAAAACCAGTCACGTTCATAGGAAAATCTCAAATCTTGCAAATCTTAATCTTAACCCAAGTACTTGTATGTTTTGGTACATATACGTGGATCCGACTTACTAATACATAAAATTTATATTTAATACATATTGGATAACTTTAATATAAAATTTAAAATTTTCGGATTATCAAATTTTTATTTCAAAAAATGTTTACATTATTAAATTATAAATATTCAAATATTTTATTATTATATTTTTTTAGTTTTTAAATGGATTTAGATATCCACAAATAGTTTTAATTTTCATTAGAATATCTAAAATATTTAAAATTTATGTTTAAGCTGGAATTAAATTTAATAAGAAATATCTTGTATTTATCTTTAAAAGTTAATATTTGTAGAGATTTTACATTGATTTTAAAAATTAATATTAGTTAAAATGTTTTGATTGGTTATATGTTCCTTAATTTACTCTTTGATCGACAAATAAGCTATTTCACATTGATTTTCTCTCTCTGTATCCTCAATTAATATATAAGATTAGAGAGATTCGAATAAAGTTCTTTAGCCAAACGTGTTATTTATTTGTTTAAACCAATTAATAATTTGCTATATTTTGACCAATGCTTAAGAAAGGGTTAGATGCAAGCGAATGGTGTTGTAACGCTTAGCGCCTAGATGGACTAATTGGGGCCTAGACGAATTTTAGGACGGTTTAGATGTTTACATAAAATATATTTTTAAAATATAACATATTATAAGATATATATATATATAGTTCATAATATGTCTTAGGATATAAACATCTATTGAAAAACTCAAAAATATTACATTTTGAATGAAATTAGCTAAAATATGTATTTTATACATAAAAACCTTATTAATAATATATTTATGAAACTAAAATCATCAATTAAGTTATATATAAAAAGTAAATTTTAATTAACTTGTATTTTTATAGGTCTACATAGGTCCACCTAAATTCACTAGATTCGCTTAAACTCGCTTAATAATATTGAAGCCTAATTGCAGCCCCTAGAAGATAATCGCGTCGGTCTATGGGCGCCTAACGCCTAAACAACTGCCTAGACCGCTTTTTAGAATACTGATTTTGACACATAATTTTATACGTACTAACTTGTCATTTTCCAATAACCTAATAATTATTATTCCCTTAAATAACTAGTCGTTTATGTCCATCGGATTCTAGAACTCGCTAAGCGCTATCCAAGCGGCGAAGCTTGGTCTAGTGCCTAACTACAAAATCGGAGATTAAACGAGATTAATTAGGGACTAGTTTTTGGATTATTTTGATATTTTTAATTTAATTTAATTGTGTTAATATAATAAGTTTATAATTTTGACTTTTAGATTTTTGACTTGTTTTTATTCTAAAAATAACCAATTTATATAATTTTAGTGATTATAATATATTTTTATTTGATTTTATGGATCAATTTTTTAAAAAATCTAATTATATAAGTTAATTAGTGTAATGCTAAAAAAAAATCGGATTAGGTAGAAAACTAATCGGACGATCACCGTCTAGTGAATACGCCATAAAGTAATCTGTTTAGGCAGAGATTTTTAGAACACAAATGTCCACACATATTATATTGATTTCGGTAATAAACCAACCCCTGTCATTAACGAAAAACTAAAAATAGAATATGACACATCTCTTATTTATTTATTCTTTTTGTTAAATATGCGTCATTTCGGTTAACATCCAATTACAATTCTGAAAATATATTATGGAACAAGGATGTTAACTAAAAACAAATTGATAAGTGCTTATTATTAACTAACCGAATTAACTGTTAAATAACTAATGTTCGAAATCTTAACCGTCATTGCCTGAAAGATTCAAAACTTCAGTATTTAGTGTCGCTTCGAGACAATTTACACTCTGAACTTCAACGTAACCGATCATTCAGTTCACCAATGACGAAAGAAAAGAAAAAGGACAATGTCAGAGTAAGATCATTCTTTACACCATCTTCTTCTTCTTCTTCTTCTTCTTCTTCTTCTTCTTTTGTTATAGAAATCCTCTGCTTTCACTAGTTCTCTCGTGATACTTCATTTCGTTTTTTTCTATGTTTTTGTAGTACATGGATGTCGAGTTTAGTGTATCTATGCATTGCAACCAATGCGAGAGAAAAATCGCCAGAGTTATCTCCAAATTCAAAGGTAAAGGTGACGTTTCCTTCTAGTTTCTTTTGCAAAAATCTTTACATTTATATTTCGTGATACGTCTATGTTTTCGATAGGAGTTGAAACATTTGTGACTGATATGAATAGTCACAAGGTTGTGGTTACCGGTAAGATTGATCCAAATAAGTTGATGAAGAAACTCAAGAAGAAGACTGGCAAAAGAGTGAAGATTGTTGCCAAAGAAGAGAAAGATGACGAATCTAGTAAGGAGGCCGAAAACGAAAACATTCTCGAGATCGATATGGAACTAGTCCGGGATGATTCGATTTTTGGGTATAATGAAAAAGATATGGAGAAATTTATGGTGTTTAGTGATGAAAACCCAAAATCTATATGTTCGATTTGTTAGTATGTTTGAAACTGGTACATGAGCACACAAAGAAACATTACTGAAATGTGAATGAATTGGTATGAAGAAAGTGAAAGTCTCTTCTTGGTTTAAAATATAACAATAACCCTGGTCAAGTCCAAGGCCGGTCGACTTCTCAGCTTCAGTTTAGCGAAATAAAAAAGATGAAGATAGATGAAAAGCGTGTTCGAATAATCTATTGAGAATATTTTTATTAAAAAAACAGATGATCTTCATTTGTGAAGGTCATTCATTCACAATATACAATATACTTCTTGTAATTAGAGTTCTATTGATATAGCTTTTTGGCGGGGAATTATATTTAACCAACTCCCTATGCAAGCAGTTAGAACCTTCTGTATCAGGCAGAGTATTTTAAGCATTCTTGCCTTTTTCCCATATAGAATTTGAAGAATGTGTGTGTGTATGTGAATTAGCCACCTTTGGAAGATCTCTTTACTCCAAAAGCAAGGCTTCTGTACGTTTCCCGATTAAGTTAAGTGCAGTGGCAGCAATATGAGAAGCTGTGAGTCCAGCAGCAGCCAGTTGATCCATTGGTGATCCGTGCTCGATATACCGGTCAGGTAGTACCATTGGTCTCCACTTTACGTTCAAAAGCAATAAAATTTGAGTTAGAAACTGCATAAAAATCCAATAATTTAAGAGATATACAAGCGGATTAGAGAATGTGTAAAATGTAAATGTACCTTGAGCTTTCCGTCAAGAAGGCCATCGAGAGCGAGAAATTGTACAACATGCGATCCAAACCCTCCAATTGAACCTTCTTCAACCGTGATAAGAACCTCGTGTGATTTAGCTAAGCTACGAATCAGAGCAATGTCTAATGGCTTACAAAATCTTGCATCCGCTACAGTTATATTTAATCCGCCTTCACTGAGCATAGTAGCAGCCCCTAAACAGTTTTGAACTGCTGATCCATAGCCCAAAAGCGCTACCCGCTCACCTTCCCTCAAGATTCTACCTTTTCCAATCTGAAATTATAAAACACATACAATTTTTTTGAATCATGTTTGTTCATCCATGTGAATGTTTCAATTGATTCAAAACATACCTCAAGGGGGACACCTTTGTTTCCAGGAGGAAGTGAAACGCCGATACCATTTCCTCTAGGATAGCGAAAGCAAGAAGGACGGTCATCAATGGCTGCAGCGGTTGCAACCATGTGAACAAGCTCTGCTTCATCAGATGGAGCCATCACTATCATGTTTGGAAGACATGCCATAAAAGTCACATCAAATGCTCCACAATGTGTCGGGCCATCCGCTCCCACAAGTCCTGCTCTATCTAATGCAAATCTCACTGGTAGTTTTTGTAGATCGACATCGTGTACAACCTATACAAAACAGAGCTTGTCAAGTTCTGAGCAAATAATGATCAAGAAAATGTTAGGATCACACATTATAAATGTGAATATATAAGGGACATAGACTAATCTACTCATGTGTGGTTTTACCTGATCGTAAGCTCGTTGCATGAAAGACGAGTAGATAGCACAGAATGGTTTAAGGCCTTCACAAGCAAGACCAGCAGCAAAAGTAACTGCGTGTTGTTCTGCTATACCAACATCGAAACACCTTGTAGGAAAGCGTCTCTCGAAGAGATTCAACCCGGTTCCACCTCCCATGGCTGCATGAATGGCAACAATATCTTTGTCTACATCTGCTTCTGCAATCAAGGCCTCCCCGAAACATGTCGTGTAAGACTGAGTCTTACTAATACTTTTGAATTGTTTACCTGTTGCTGGTTCGAATTTCACAACTCCTGAAACATCAAGAATAAAGATAAATCAGTTCAAGAACTCGTAGTATACAATCAAGAAGAAGAAAAGTAAAATTTATGTTATTTATGTGAATCAATTTTTTATACCATGATACTTGTCATCAGCTCTCTCTGCGTAAGGATATCCGCGACCTTTCTCAGTCACGACATGGATAAGAACAGGTCCTGTGGCTTTAGTACTCTTTACTTCCTTAAGAATGGTGACAAGTTCATCTATGTTGTGACCATCCACTGGACCAATGTAGTAGAGACCAAGTTCTTCAAAGAGAGATGAACCAGTTCCACTAATCATCCCACGAGCATATTGGTCTACCTTTGAAGCTAGTTGGTGCATTGATCCCCCGATCTGCTTCGTCACTCCCTGTAAACAACCCATAAAAGACTTTAATTTTCACACAAAAAACCTTAATAATGTTGTTACTTTCTCAACAAGCAAGAGAGTAATTAATTACTTGCCTTAGCAACTTCTCTCAACTCTCTGAGAGGACGATTAGATTGTAACTTACTAAGAGCACTGCTCAAAGCTCCAACAGGTGGAGTTGGTCCATCCAAGTTAGCCGTAGGCAAAGAGACTTGCTTGTTGTCATTGAGAATCACAATCATATCTGAGTCTAAGTAGCCAGCATTGTTCATGGCTTCATAGGCTTGTCCTGCTGTCATTGCACCATCTCCAATAACCGCAACCACGCTGTTGTTCCTACCTTTTAAATCTCTCCCCACAGCCATCCCTAAAGCAGAACCAAGATCAGAACTCTGATCTCTTTTCTTAGTTTTTTTTATTAGTGTTTTGTAATGAGAATGATTACCTAAACCAGCAGATATAGTGGTGGAACTATGACCAGTGCCAAAGGAATCATGCTCACTCTCTCCTCGCTTGGTGAAACCAGAGAGACCATTGGTCTGCCTTAGTGTCTTCATCCTTTCTCTTCTTCCCGTTAGAATCTTGTGAGGATAAGACTGTTTCAAAGAGACAAGAACGTTTCGTAAGCTAAAACGAAAAGTTATCTGCTAGAAATGAAATGAACATTGCATAAAGAAAATTAGCCAAACCTGATGACCAACATCCCAAAGGATCTTATCTTGAGGAGTATTGAAAACGTGATGGAGAGCCACAGTTAGCTCAACAACGCCAAGATTGGAACCTAAGTGTCCTCCAGTTTCCGAAACATTGAAGACGACATCAGATCTCAACTCCTCTGCAAGAACTTCGAGTTCCTACAAAGCATGAGCTTTTTTTCAGTGTTGGTTCCTTTGATTAAACGTATATTGATCAAGGCTTTGTGTTAGAGATTTATACCTTAATGCACAAGTTTTTCATGTGGCATGGATGGTTGATTGTGTCTAGTATAGGAGTTGGTGGTTTCTTGGAACAATATTCACCTTGCTCTTCAACTGAGCCATGTACAGTTGACCTCACTTTTGACTGAACATCAAATAAAATATATCAAATTTTTTTTTTGATAAAGCATTTAGGAATAATTCCAAAACAGAAAAAGTAGAAAGATGCTCTTACTAATCATCAATAGAGATAGTTTAAGGAACAGAAACGATTTTGAATAATTCATCTTGGATTTACAAATGAATATTCAACATTCATAAAAAAAGAGTGAAATGTCAAGAAGAACAAAAACTATTTTATTCACCAATTAACCAAATAGATACGCAAAAATATTCACTATTTCAACTTTTTTTGTATAAATTCCCTATTTCAACTTTATTGGACAGAGGTGATATTATCAACGGTTGAACCAGAGGCTTTAAAATTTTTCATAGTTTGGTTGGAATAAATGAACAATAGAAGTGGATGTGGTTTCTCACGCTTTATTTAGTTACCACTAAAGAAACTATAAGAATAAATATGAACATGGATAAAAAGGTATTTTCTATATGCAGAACATCCATCGTATGCAAACTTCAAATAATAATAATCAATTAGTAAAAAGACGAGAAAGAAACTCTTACAATGCAAGCGATGCTTCTTGGGCGTAGAGATGAATAATTTGTAACAAAAGAACGAGTAGAAGACAGAGAAGTAGATTGAAAATATTCTGTTGAACTTTCTCTATTTATGAAAGAAGGAAAGGCAAATGCAGAGAGCGCCATTTCAGAGTATTTTTGTTATCAGCCACAAGAAGAGTTAAAAGTGTTTTAGAGTTTTGACTTCTCATACGAAAGATACCACCCCATTTATAGGAATCATGTCAATTATTGGATGATGGTTATTTTAAAAGAAATTAATTAATTATTACCATTTTTTAATATGTCACTATACTATAATCGGTAACTATGTTATCCCAACCTTAAACGTGACAAATATGCGTTTTTATTATTTTTTTTATAAGAAAAATATGCTTTTTTATTGAAAACATTATTAGCTAGTTATTTATTACCTCCTCTGCCACTACAAAATCTCAGCATATTCTATAGTTTCCCTACAAATTTTTAAGTAGTATAAATATGTAAGAAATGTTTAAACACGTTTTGGAATAAAATATTCATACCTACATTATTTTTCATCAATTGAGATATTATTTTTCAATTTTTTGACATGCAGATTTTTAGAACTTTTGTGAAAGATATATTTAATATTACTATTTAATGTTTTATGCAGGAAAATACACATAAAATGTAATGAGTAAATATACATGAGTACTACACAAAGTGGTATTATGATACAATTACTTGATGCTTTATATATCATTAACTATGGTTTGAGGGTTGATGTGTATATTTTAAAAATAGATAAGAATAATAGCAATTAAAGATTAAGGACGATAATTTTATTATATAGTTTAAGTGTTACACAAATATATTTACTATTTAGTATACTTCTGTTCACATGTATTCACATGTTATTAAGCTAATTCACCCAATATTATATTGACCTCTACTACCATTTTGTGGTTGCAAATGCTGACCTAACTTCCTTTTCCTTTCCTGGTCTCTTCGGCTGACTCACCTCCGTTGTCCTTATCGGGGACGTCGACATGTTTGTATGAATAAACATTACTTTCACATGAATCACATCGACTATGGCACTGTATTGTAACTAAACTCTATATATAATGTGTAACTAAACTCTAAATATTAGTTGCAGTTCATTGTGCACATGTAAAAAAAAAAATTATGCACATGTATTTTAATTAATCGTATGATACAATTATAGTGGAATCTTTACAAATAAAAATGTTGTGTCAGGGGAGCCTTTATAATTTTTGTTGTTGTTGTTGTGATGTTAAACTATATTCCAACTAAAATCTTTTTACAATTAATGTTTTTCGTTAGAAAAAAAAACATTTAAAGAATTTAACTATCTAAAACGATTACAAACGAGTCGCGAACCACTTGATCATGGTTGCATCTTGAGAGGAGTCACCAGGATATCTATCATAGCTGAAGGAGAAGTGTATTGTTGGCCATGGCGTCTATTGTTCCATTCAGGCCAAAGGGAGTGAATGGAGCATTGGAAAGCCAAGCGAAGAAGCAGCTGAAATATATCTTCATGCATAGTTGGTAGAAGAGTAGCTGTGATCTTCAACCATTCACAACTAAAAACTGAATCAAGAAAACCTTTAACCGTAGATGTCCACATTTTCGAAGAGTAAGGACACATGAAGAACAAATGGTGTCAATCCTCAACAGGATAATTGCATAGAGTACAAGCCAGTGAAATAGAGTTCTTCCAAGTCGCCAATCGTGTACCCGTAGAGAGACGATCACGATAAGCTAGCTAAGTGATAAAGGTGTGTCGCAGTGTGGCCTTAGCAAACTAGACAGACTCTGTCCAAGCCTCATCAGGTCGAGTCAATCGAATCCTGTCATAAGTGTCCTTTGTCGAGAAACAAGTGCAAAAATCACTTGTTTTCCTCTTCCAAAGAAACATGTCGGCACCAACATGCTCAGAGATGGGAGGAGAGCTTTGAAGAGCATCAACCAACATTTGAAGAGGTTGGTGACGTTGTCGACGGAAGGCCCAACCACAGTTACCGCAGCCGCGACCATAGCTGAGGCATGAAGCTATAAGGCTCGAAATCCTCGAAAACCAACTACATCAAACAAGCGACCCATAGGATGCCATGAGTCATACCAAAAAGAAGTCGAAAGACCATTATCAACCTCCACATTTAAAAAGTATGTGCTAAATCACGTAGTTTTAGCTGTTTCTTCCAAGCCCATGAACCAACATCATCCCTAGTTGTCCATATAGAGCCCTCACATATTATATGGTGCTTAACCCAACTAACCCATAAAGACTTGGTTGAGCTCACCACTCGCCAGATAAGCTTCAACCCGAACATACTGTTAACTATATACAAGGAACATATATCTAAACCTCCTTCTGATTTTTGGCGGCAAACCTCATCCCAAGCAACTTTTGCCCTCTTAGACTTTGCGATGAGTCTAGTCGCCCACATGCGTCTAGAATTTTCTCGTGTCTAGTCGCCCATGGGCGGCTAGACTTTGCGATGAGTCTAGTAGCCCACGGGCGACTAGAATTTTCTCGTGTCTAGTCGCCCTAGACTTTGCTCGTGTCTAGTCGCCCGTGAGCGACTAGACTTTGCGATGAGCCTAGTCGCCAATGGGCGACTACACTTTGCTCGTGTCTCGTGTCTAGTCGCCCGTGGGCGACTAGACTTCGCGATGATTCTAATTGCCCACAGGCGACTAGACTTTGCGATGAGTCTAATCGCCCACGGGCGACTAGACTTTGCCCTGAGAATACCTAATGTCCATCTCTTCTTTGATTGATTTACAACCCGTTGTTATTTGCTTTCTTTCTTTGCTTCTTAATTTCAAATTATTGCATCTTTTACAAAACATCCTTTCCGCTTTAGCCCATGTTTGATCTGAAATTCTTCGTGCTACCTTTGGTCTCTGTGAATTCGATCCTGAACCACTACATCGTACTTTCTGTGCATTTACAATATTGTCTCGGACGAAAACCTGAGCTATCATATGCTACTTGCCCCTTCCTTGGATTTGTTTCGCACAAAGACGGTGTGAAATAAGTCTGGAGAAGGCTACTTATGCTTTTTCTTTTCTTTTGGTGTATTGTTTGAGTCAGTTTTATGTTTTATTGAGTCAATCCCTATGGATTATTTGTGATTTATGATGATTTTAGACTATTATCTATGCGCATTACATTTCATTTTAATTCTTATTGACCATTTCATTTGAGCTTTTAGCGCAGGCAAACCGGAATACCTCATGAACAAACTCCCCGCCAAAAATCTTTGGAACTCAAGCTTTAGTCAGAATTGTTTATAACTCTATTTATCTGGCCTACTAATGAATGTAATTGCTTTGATCCATGAACTAGAAATCAGGAAATCAAACCAATCATTCATGATTATATCCCATTTTTCTACCACTGTTTTCGGTAATCCTGAGTGATCATACTCATTTCTAGTCTGACACCACACCTTCACCTTATCTCATTGAATCATCATGCATTTCTCTTTGATCTCATATGAACACATGTGTAAAAACAATGGAGAGAATAAGGTAGACATGATCCTTGTAATTACTTAGGTAGGATTGAAAAATTTAGGTGGTTTTGACACGGTCCTGAGTGTCTGTTTTCTCAGTGTTGGGCATTTTAGAGATTTAGAAGGATGTGTTGCATTTCTTCATGTTGTATGGGTGTTCTAAGATTAAAAATTTCTATGTAATACTAATTTCTACCAGANATATATATATATATATATATATATATATATATATATATATATATATAAACAAAAATGTCATTTTATTTAATTATATCTAGTTTAGAAATTAGTATTTACATGTTATTTTGTTGTGTAAATGCACCCTAAAGATTGCAAATGTTTGGTTTACTTTGACTTGGTGGTTTGTACTTGGGTAGTTAGAGGACATGGATATCAATATACTCTTTCTCTCCTGCGATTTTGCATAATATTTTGCATCCTGGTGCATATTTGATACCCCGAAACACTTTAAGCTTCACCACTAAAAGCCCTTTGATTACCTAGCCTGAATTTCCTGATGACGAGTTCTCTGGTGAAAAATTCTCATGCCTATTTGAATGAATGTAGAGAGTTATTAACATGAATGCTAAGCTTGTAGGTTCAAAGTTTGGAGTATGGATGGGCTTCGGAGGTCATGCAGAGATTCTTGGGGAGAATGTTCTAATTGTCTTAAGTCTATATGGTTAGCGAAAGTAGTGCAGAGTAAGGTCAATTGATAGCACAAAGTCTATTTTGTTTTCAAACTTCTTTTCTCGTAGACTTAATCTTTGTTTCCTTTACTTGAGGACAAGCAAAGATTTAGTCTGGGATATTTGATGTATTCGTATTTTATAGGATTTTATTGTGGTTTTGTTCGAGATATATGATATTTTAGTACGTATTCGGTTTTCTTTGGAGCGATTTTGTGTTCTTTAGTGTTTTTACAGGTAATGAGCTTGATTGTGCGGAAAGATCACATTTTGGACAAATTTTAAGCATCGAAGGAAGCGTTATTGAAGAATTGAAACATCCTGGCAGAATAACAGGGATCAATCGATCCCTGTCTAGGATTGATCGATCCTTGTCACGACGCATACCAAGTTTTTAGAATCAAACCGAGATTTCGAGAATTAATTACATGTTTAATACCTAAACTCGTGTTCTATCTTTGATTATGTTATTTTTCTTAGTTTTTGACAAGAGAGAGAGAGCTTCGTAACCTAAGGGAGACGAATCTAAACTTGTACTTCGTTTCAGAGAAGATTTATGAACCCTTTTTCTCTTTCAGTTGCAATTACATCATGTTTTCCTTTGATTTTTTGTGGTTATTCATTGACTATGAGTGGGTAGATTTCTAGTTGGATTTAGGGTTTCTCATAGGGGATTTCATGAATCTGTGATTGTTAGGTTGTTAGATCAGGGAATTATCAATTGATCTTCATTTATCTTTGTGTTTAATGCTTCAATTAGCTTGATCACCTAGTTCATGAGCTTAAGATATTTTACGCAATGAAAGTGTTCGATGAAATTCCTGAAAGAAAGATAAGTGAACGAATTGTCTTAGAGCAACAAAAGTTGATGTGTAAGTAACTTGTGAACAAATCAATCCTGTTTAGAATGCACGTTTAGGATTCAAAACTCAACGGAAGTTAGTGTCGAGGATCTTTAAACATAGGTAGTTGATGCTACGGAAGTAGGTTGACTATAATTTTGCGAATTGAGTTCAAGATGATTCTTAAAAGTTTCCCCGATAACAAGTCTACAATTCTGTTGAAATGATTTCCCTGAGAACACCCAATACCCAACATATTTCTCTGATTGATTTACACCTGCGTGTTTCGTTGCTTTCTCTGTTCCTTTCGAATTTTAACATCATCATTCAACTCTTCTTTTTTTCTTTTGCTCGCGTTTGATCTCAAAGTTTTTCGTGCAACCTTTGATCTCTGTGGATTCGATCCCGAACCACTACAACATACGCATATGTACATTTGCAGTGTTTTCTCGGGTGAAAATCTGAGATATCAAACGTACAAAAGATTTTGTTGACCCTCAGTTCACCGCTCGGTATGAGGAAGCTACATCTCAAGAGAGAGAAACCACGTCTCTCATCCTTTTCACTATAAATCCATATGATTACAAGTGGTATTCACCGGAGATTACAATCACCTTCTCACGGCTACTCACTCACCTAACAACCTAACACGAGCTCTCAAGAACAAGGAAGAAGAAGAACAAGAGAAGAGGATATAACCAAGAAGAAGAACAAGAAAAGGGGATATAACCAAGAAGAAACCCAAGAGAAACTCTATCACCAAGCTCTGTCTTTTTTCTCTCTCACCTTTTCTCTCTAGAGCAACTAAGAACAACAAAATGTTGTGCTTGATTTGAAGAAGATGATGGAACAAAGTATATATACTCAGGGTTATAATAAGAACTTTTTGTTGAAATCAGAGGCTTCACTTATGCCCTAACTTGCTCCAAGACGCACAACTTTAGCAATGTCTTTCTATAGAGTTTTACCTGGTTTTACCAGGCTTTCTCCTTCCACGACTTCAAAAGACTTCATTGGACTTGTGAACAAAGTTGTGTCAGGTTCTACCAGGTTTTCCTTCCCAGACTTCACCAGACTTATGAACAAAGTAGTACCAGGTTTTACCTGACTTCACCAGACTTTGACATTAACAACTTTTCCTCTTCTTGTAACTCTTCCTTCTTTAATTTAGATTCAAGTTGAATCATAAATTAACACCATTTAACACTTGTTATAAAATTATGGGTCTAAACTTTTTTACAGATTATAAATAAATTACATAACTAAATTAAAGTAAATCTATTAATATATTAGTGAGTTACTTATGTGAATATCTCACCATTGTGGATTCTCTTATAGCCTCTAGATAACCATTAATTACTAGATTAGCATAAAAAAAATTTCGAGTTATTTTAGTAATTTTCATACTCAAAGTGCCCCTTCATTAATTTGACAACAAAACCTTTATTACCAAACTGACACCAATGAATTTTTAGTGCCAATGTTTTTCCCTCTTTTGGCAAAATTCAGAATTTGTTTCCAAAAATGAAACTGCATTTTTGAACTTTAGACAAATCTTCAGTTACATATTTGTTTTCTATTCGCAGATTTATTATTTGATCTGTAGATTTGTATGAGACTTGAAATCACAGATTTTTAGACAACCGCAAATTTATTTTTGAGCAACATATTTAATTTATGTGGCGAAATTTTCAATATACTTATGACAGAGTTTAATTGCGCTACATGTTTTCACAAAAAATTATGTTGCATGTTTTGTGCAACGATAGCTGACTTAATAATTGTTGCATATTTTTTTCTCATTGACCACATATTTATATATCTTTCAAAAATTTACCTTCTGTGATTTATCAAAAATGTCGCAGATTTTATTTCACAAAAAATTCAAATTTCTCTTTGAAACGAAAAACTTGCAGTTTGATAGCAGATTTTTATTACAAAAGATAATAACTAATCTAACACGTAGTGATAGTAGATTTATTATACGTTATCACATATTTTCAAATCGTAGCATGCTTTTTTACTTTGACTGCATATTTATTGTTCTCTTGTTGTCGTAGGCTTATCTCTAACTAGAATGACACAAAAGATTTGCCTTTGTTTCAAAGTTATTGTGCTAGGTTTATTAAAGCTCTCCAGTTTTAGATTTTTTTATCGCATATATATTGAAGGTGTCACATATTTTTTTATCTTTATAAATTTTATAATTTATAGATATGAATATATGTAAAAATTTGTTTATACATCTAACCCTAGTGATGACATCAGTAAAAGAGTTACAAGTTACAATCAAATGTGCATTTTTATGGGTGACTTCTAGTGAGTTTTAAACTTATAGTCCTTTGTATGATCAATTTGACTCATATCTATCCAACACCTTAAGAAGATTGACAAAGTGATTCTATATGACTTGTTTAAAATTTGCAAGATAGTGAATATCAATTATTTTTTAAGTTACTTCAACAAGATTCACAAAGTGGGTCTATACCACTTATTAAAAAACTTCAAGTGAAGATCAATTATTTTATGAATTTCTCCGAAATAGAACACAAAATTTGTTATTAATATTTATATGAAGTTAGCATCATATATGGGATAATATGTTAGTAGTGTAGTACTTAAATTAGTTTAATGAAATATATATCGAAGATTATTTATGTTGAATTAAAAAAATTTTGACCAACATGAGCTCATATAAATTTTATAATGTAATTACAATCATTTAGTTGACAAAGATAAATTACAATATTAGCATGATCAAAGAATTAAAAGTAATGAACTATTTGGCTAGTCCACGATATTGCAGTTCAAAAAGCTTGAGAGACACTTGTTTTCTTCAAATTATTCTCACACGTCTTTGCCTAATCTTTCTCTCAAAATCCCAAATATATTCATGATGCAATTGCAATTGTGGTCGATACTATGATTCTGAACCGCAACTTCTCCTTTGGTAAGATTTGGTGAGTATTTTCGGATGTTGGTTGATGAGACCTACCGTATCCAACAAACAAACCTTCAGATAAAGAAAAAATGTTAATAAATCTACGGCTGAAACAAACAAATATGCAACTACAATTGTTCGAAATCAAATCCACAACAATATACAAAACAAATCTGCGAAACCAAGAAATCTATGACAATACAAAAGAAATTTTTTCCCAGAAACAAAGACGAGAATCTATCGACGTAATTCGACCCAAATCTTCATGAAGAATTAAGTAAAATCAAACAACAAACTAAGCATAACAATCGCTATGCATTGAAATGCTACTAAGAAAAGGAGAAAAGAGAACACACTCACAGACTTCTTTGGATATAGTGATGGAGAAGACAACCCTGAAAGAGGCGGAGAAGACAATGACGATTACGACGAAGATGATGACGACCCAAGCAGCAGAGAAAACTACTGAGTAGGTCATCCCGAATTACCGAAGAAGACCCTAGAACACGGTTGAGATCTTTGGAAATCAACGACAATCCATGAGAAAGAGAGAGGTGGCAATGTTGACTTTTTTTTCTAAGACACGTTTCACTTTTGATTTGAGAGAGAGGAGGTTATGATTTTCTTTGTTAAGAAAATTATATTAGGAAATAAAATTTTTCTTTTATGGCAGGAAATAAAATATTTTAAGAAGATATGGGAAGTCGAAACCATAAATTGGAATAATGCACAACTTAAATCTTTTTTTCTATCATCTAAGAAATTAAGAAATACAACCATAAAGCTGTTTTAGTAGCCCAAAAAATCAGAAGCCAAAAGATAATTGAAATGGGCCAGGAATCAAAAGAAGATAAACCTATAACCACGACCCACCTATACAAAGCAATTAGAAGTCATAAGCCAAAGAAAAGCAACGACATGATCAAAATTCAGAGACAGAGGCCGAAATTTTCTCAGAGGCAAATATGTGATCCAACCAATAAGGGTGGCCTGAGGCAACATAGGATTGCCTTCTTTTGTCTTTAACCACACTTTGCGCAATCAGAAAAGCACCTCTGTTCCGGGATCTTTGTTCAAAAAGAACTTCTCATGAAGTGAAACAACTCGTAAGTAAGAGGATTTCTGAAGTGAAATACTCAAAGGATGGCCAAGCTATTTGTCGTTTAATGGCCTTTATAAGGTCTGCTCCCTCAGCAGCAAACATAACCTATTTGATATTGTGACTCTTCATAGAAGTCATAGCCCATTGCAAACTATTAAAGTTTTCCTGTAAAGAGGAAGAGACGTTGAGAAAACATCTTCTACTATGGAGCAAAACCGTTCCATTATAGTTTCTCACGACCCAAGATTCTCCTGCCATCTGTTTCTTCTTACACCAAGCAGAACCTATATTACACTTCAACCAAGGAGGTTTTGGTGGTAACCAAACCAAATAGCGGGTGTAGAGTCAATGGTATTTGAGAGGAAACGGGCATTGTCTCTATCAATTTCTTGTGCCAGAAACCATTCATCACAACTTTTTCTAATCTTTTCCAGAGTATCAAGGGCAGAGAAAACGATACCTTCAATGACCTCTTTATTTCGATTCTTCCATAGATACCAAAGAACCCAAGGCAGGGATCTCCTTAAGTCTTTGTCAAAATCTACCTTCCTAGTAAGATCGAGGATATAGGAGAGATTTTCAGAGAAAGAGTTTTGGTTGAAACCATCTTGAGGCGTAGAAGTCCCTGATAGCACCCACAGTTGCCTGGCTATCGTGCATGTAAACAGAACATGGTTCGTTGACTCACCATCTACACCACATATTTGGCACCTTTGATCAACTCTCATACCCCTTTTGTTCAGGTTTTCAGTAATTGCAACTGCTCCTTGTGATGCTTTCCATAGAAAAACTTTGATTTTAGGAGCTGTATGCAAGGCACTAATTCTTTCCTTGACCCCATTGAGTGAAGGCTGAGCTAAAGCTTCCGTAAGAAACTCAGCTTTGAATAAGCGATAGGCAAGCTTGTAACCTGACTTTACGGTATAATTCCCTGAGTTGTGATGGCACCACACCCAAAAATCATCCTTGTGTATCACTGGTTTTGTAGAAGAAATAAGTTGCACATCCTAATGGTAAAAGAGATCTTCCAAGAGTTCTCTGTTCCAATCTCTTCTGTGAGTATCGATCAAAGCTTTCATTTTTAAATCCAAGTCCACTGTAAAGTGCTTCAATAAAGGAATCCTCATACCTTCATCGAAAATCCATCTATCAGTCCAAACATTGATCGATCTCCCATTACCTATCATCAACCTTTGGCCTTCTTTCAAAAGTTCTTTTCCCCATGTGATGCTTTTCCATGCAAAAGAAGGTCTTGTTCCTTCACCAGAACCCAAAAAACTATCTCCTTCATAGTATCTACTTTTCAGAAATAAAGAACACAAGCTATGAGGGTATTGGATTAACCGCCAAGCCTGCTTAGCTAGAAGGGCTTTGTTGAAGCACTCTATGTCACGAAAACCAAGACCACCTTCTAGATTAGATAGACATATCCTCTCCCAGCTCACCCAATGTATTTTCTGATTATGTTCAAGGGAGTTCCACCAAAATTCTGTCATAGCACTTGTAATGGATTGACAAGTTTGTTTAGGCAGCTTAAAGACCGACATTGCATACACAGGCATTGACATAGCCACATCCTTCAATAAGATCTCCTTACCCCCTTGAGATAGGTTCTTTACAAACCATGTTGACATTTTAGACCCAATCTTGTATGAACGATAACATCTCCCTCTTTGATAACACTTCAGGTAAGCCTAAATAGCTTCCTGCTCCCCCTTCATTTTGTATCCCAAAGATGTTCTTGAATACCGGTTCCATATGCTCTTCGACCTTAGCACCAAAAGTAAGAGAGGATTTTTGTAGATTTATGACATGTCTTGTTTCATCTCCATAAGATTTTAAAACTGACATTAAAGCATGACATTGCTCTTCTTCCGCTTTGCAGACGAAAAGGTTATCATCTGCAAATAAGAAATGGTTGATTGATGGACCATCAACTGAAAAGCGTATGCCATTGATTGATTGAAACTGTTCAGCTCTTGTCATGAAGTGAATTAGCATTTCCGTGCATAACACAAAGAGAAAAGGTGACATTGGATCACCTTGTCTCAGACCTCGTTGAGGAACTATCAAGCCGTGAGATTGATCATTGACAAGAACAGAGTAAGTGACCATCCTTACGCAAAACATTACCCAACAAATCCATTTCTCATTAAAGCCCAAAGCTTTTAACAGATGTTGCAAATAATCCCACTCGACCCGGTCGTATGCTTTGGACATGTCTGATTTCATTGCTATGAATTTTGATGTTATCCCTGGGTGAGCTCTCAAGGCGTGAACCAATTCATGTGCAATGATTATATTATCCGATATAAGCCTATCGGATACAAAGGCATATTGCGTTTGGGACACTAAATCAGGCATCCAGGGCTTTAACCTATTCACCATAATCTTCGAGACTATCTTGTACATCACTGAACAAAGGCTAATAGGCCTTAAATCTTGCATCCATTCTAGATCATTCACTTTGGGCAGCATAAAAAGCTGAGTATAGTTCCATTCCCTGGGAAAGGAACCACTGGTGAAATTTTTTTTTACCTCCGTAGTAACTTGTTGATTGATTTCAGACCAAAAGTGTTGATAGAAATATCCTGTGAATCCATCTGCACCTCGAGCACTAGTCTTTTTGACAGAGAAGATTGCGTCTTTTACCTCTTCATCCGTTATTGGCTTAGTCAAGGACATGTTCATGGCTGGTGTTACTTTGTCTTGGAAACCATCAAAAAAATACTTGAAGTTACTCGGTTCTAAAGAGCGGAAGAGGTTTTTAAAATAATGGAAAGCCACATCACCTTTGGAAGCTTCAGACCGTTGAAGATTGCCATTGGAATCCAGAAGCTTTTCGATTCTTTTTCTAGATCGAATATGCTTCACAACCTGATGGAAAAACTTCGTGTTATTATCCCCTTCTCTTAACCATTACTCTCTGCTTCTTTGAGCCCAAAACATCTCTTCTTCCTTGTAAGCTTGAGCCAAGCTTCTTTTCAGGTTATAAATCTTTGTTGTTGAAGGCGAAGAAGACGATTGCTCAGCGTATAGTTCCTGTTGAGCACTTAAAATTTTATCTTTCGAGTTAAGATGATTTTGCTTCTTCCATTTGCTTAAACTCGATCTGCACATTCTCAATTTATCAGATATAGAGTAAGAAACCTGATCACTTCCTTGGTTCCAAACTGTTTGAATTAACTGCTTCACTTCTTCTCTTAACAAGAACCTTTTATCAAAACGAAAGTGACCACGATAAGAGGCATTAGAAGATACCAGGTTGACAAGTAAAGGTCTATGGTCGGATCCTCTTTTGTCCAAAAAAGTCTAGTTGGCCGCCGGAAACAGATCATACCAAGCCTTGTTTCCAAAGCTCCTGTCCAACCTACATTGTATCCATTGATCGTTTCTTCTTCCTCCCCAAGTAAAAACATTTCCTTGGCTAGGCAACTCATTCATCTCACACACTTTTATCATCTCTACGAAAGGGAGACAAGATTGATCACTCCTAACCGGTCCTCCTAACTTCTCACCAGCATGTAAAATGTCGTTAAAGTCACCTAACATACACCAAGGTTCCTTCCTAGAAACACCAAGCCTACTGATTCTTTCCCAAACTTTTTGTCTATACTTGACAACCAGATCTCCATAAATACAGGACAGGAAAAAAGAAACATTCCCATAGATTATATTACAATCCAAAAGGTTCTTATCCACATACAAAAGATCAACTTGAACAGAGCTTTTCCATAAAAGGGCTAGACCACCGCTTCTACCTATTGGATCAACCGTAAAAATTTGGTCGTAGCCTAACCATACTTGCAAATCTACAAGGGCAGTTTTACAGTTTTTGGTCTCCATAAGAAACAACACCTCAGGGAAATATTGGAGCCGTATCTCCTTGAGCCTAGGAATCGCCAAGTCTTGAGGCCGCCCCAATCCTTGGCAATTCCAACTGCAAATGATCATTTCCTCCGAGGCAATCCCTCATTCGGGACTGCGTTAGTGTTCCTACGTTTTGCATCCAGTTGTGAAGAGGCCTCTTCATCCGCCAGTTTTCTTTTTTCTTTTGAATCTTTTCCACAGCTTTCGGTCTTCTTGGTTTGTGTTAAACCCTGAGCTTCATCTCTGACTACAGGCCTCCTCTTGGAAACATGAGGTCTACGTCTGAGAGTTTTTCTCCTGAAGGTTGTCCCGGAAGAGCTTGACTTAAGAAAACCAGCTCTGTTTACCGTTGCACAGCCTTGATTAAAACCAGACTCATCACAGAAACTTGCACTAAAATCTTCAGATCTAGCTTTGGATTCCCAAGGGCCAACGATACCAGCATCACCCGCTTTGATTGCCGCTTCCAAAATCTTAAGAGTTTTGGAAGGGATTGATGAGTAAACTCCTTGCTCACTTTGTTTGAATAGTCAAAGACAATTCCTTTACCTTTGTCTACTTCATAAGTGATCTGAGGCAAGGGTTCCAGTCTCAAAATAGACTTTTCTGCTATCGGGTCCTTCTCAATGCTTCGCATAGAAGATTTAATCCTCTCTTCTCTGATTGTTCTTTTAGGACCGTTTGAGCAAGAAGATATTGCCTCATACCTTCCAATACCTCTGGTGCAATCCTTGGTCTTCCAATAGCCGGATTACAACCTACTTGTTCCTCAGATAAAACACCAAAGAGAGGATCTGCTTCTTTTAAAACTCTGCTATCAAAGCCTTCTTGTGGTTGTCCTTTAGCTTGAGAACTTTCTCCTCCCTTTGACTCTTTCTTTTGAAGCCAGATTGGACACTTGCTCTGATCATGAATCAGTCTTTGGCAAGTGTAACATCTTTTCTGGATACGTTCTCAATCATAACGAACCGTAGTAGACTCGCCATTGGGCAGATTAACAATCTTTGCTCTTCTCAGAGGTTTAGTGACATCGATTCTGACCTTGACCCGAACGTAGTCTTTACTCTGTGCCTTAGAAGGATCGAAAGCTACAACCACCACTTGGCCAACAAGCTCTCCTAAGGCTGTAATCGACTCCTTTGTAAAATGATTAACAGAGATGTTCCTCAACTGGACCCAAAGCTCTAGATATTGAAGAAAATCCGAAGGAGGGTTTCGTTCCCATCTTTGCATAACCGTAGCCCATTGATTAAAAGTATGGACCCCCTTCTTTAGAACGTTTTCTAGATCTTGTTCATTGTTGAAAATGAACTGAAAATGCTCTTTTGACAAGGCTACGCCCCTCACCCTTTCATACATCTGCCATTTTCTTGGCATATCGAGAATGAGGTCAGACATTTTCTAACATTCCGGATTGAGAGTCCGACCTATGATACTAAACGCGTTCCTCTCCAACGAACAGAACTGGGGTAGATCTGGTATCTCGAAGGGCACATCTTCTTCCTCTAAAGACATCACCATCATCGCTTTGTCTAAGGCTACTGACATCGCTTCAGAAACTCAGAAATGGAGAAATTGGATTGAAGAAACGAGATCTGAAACCCATAAATAGGATGAAGGTGAAGCAAGATATTTTTAGATTTGACAGGTGTCGATTAACAAAAGGGGAGTTAACCCAGCCAAAAGCTCTATCACTTAAAAAGAAAAGACTCTAGATGAGATAGAGAGTCCTAAGGGAAAATAATCCAGCCAAGTCGACCAAATTTGATCATTGACATGATGCACAACTTAAATCTATAATGACATTTTTGATAATAAGTTGTGTTTATTGGATTTTTTGGTCTTTTACAAAGAGACTATAGTTAGTCAAACTAATTAATTTTATGTTTTAAGAGTTAATTTAGATAACTAACACTTTATAATATTCCATAAATTAATATTTTCTCGTTTTGAATTAATTTATTAACATAGCTAATATAATTATGAACTTGGAGAAAAAGGAAAACCTAATATAATTATTAATTAATCATTTTTAAATTAATAAAATATTATCATCTTATCAATATTAATTTCTAGAAAATTTCGTGTGATACGGAATTTTTGTTCTTATTGGACCATTTATATCTATATACATTAAAATCATGATTTATGGATCTCTCCATTCGAAAAAGAAAAATAAAAGGATCAAATTGTTTCTTATGACTCTTTTTTAAGTTCGATAAAATATTGGTTGATTAGTTATCAAGTTGCAAATGTTTAATTATAGAAATTCGATTATATCTAGTTATGCGTGTTATCTATTCATTCATTTATCAACTCCAAACATAGGCTCAAACATGATTTGAAGGTCTTAGCTATGCCATGCGTTCAAAACAAAATCTTAAAAGCTGCAGAGATGATAAAAAAAGGGCTTTCCTGCGTTACACTGAAAAAGGATTTAAGAGCGTCTCCTCGTATGTTTTTTCCTCTCGCATCCGTCACCGCCGCCTGCCCCCTTGGATGGAAAGAGGAAAGCATCAGCTAATTCACTTCGCAATAACTTCTGGATCGAAGAAGCATTCGAAATGGGCTCCATGTTCATTTCATTTGTGGAAACGATCCATTTCAGAGAGTATATCTTGCATGTGCTTTTCTTTTGTTAATATATATCCTGCATGTACTTTAAATATATATTTAATTATTAACTATTATAAAATCCGAAGAGAAAGAATATAACAAGCCTTAGATCTATGTTTTAAACATGCATTAGATATGCCATATAAGTAAGAAATATTATTAGAAAAAATCTTAACGCCAACCAAAAAAAGTAAATATAAAATTCTCCTTTAAAGATTTTTATCCTAAAAAACCAATATATATATGAGCTTCAAGTGGATGTTCTTTACACTAGCACTGCTACTTCTTGAAGTCCAGATTAACAACGTGTCTTTTATTAAATGAGTGACTTCGGTGGAAGAACATACTTCACGTGCAGCTGTGTAGGTCTGTGCATTTTAGTACTCGGATGGAGTATTTGAGGTTTCACATATTTTAGTTCTTAGTACATAATCCGTTCAGATATTTTTCGAGTTCGGTTCAATTCATGTTCGGATCAAGTATTTTGAGTAATTACATTAGGAATCAAAACATACACAATACTTATTCGAATATTTTCGGTTAGTACTTTAGTAACCTTAAATATCTAAAGTACCCAAACAATCAGAAAATATCTTAAACTAATAGAATAAAACACTCAAAAATACCGTAAAGTTCCAAAATTACTCAATATATTTAAAAATTCAATAATATTTTGGAAATAAAAATTATAATTTTGGGTATTTATAGTATTTATATATAAATGATATTTTGGGTCTGTACATTTACTTCAAATATTTCGAGTACTTAGTCGATTCGGGTTTAATTCGATTCTTTTGAATATTTAGGTTAGAAATTTTGGCGGTTCCAATTCAGATTCGATTAGGCTATATGTCTTCGGGTTTGGTTTGGTTCTTCGAATCCAGGTACTTATACATGTCTGCAACTGTTTACAATAATTAATAATGCGACTATGGTTTTTGACAAGATTAAAGCAGCTGAGGCATACATATGCGTCTTTATCCTGACTTTTGATTTCTACCGGGATAAGTTGACAATTTTTTGTGCATTTTTGGGGCTTCACCGAGAGTTGTATTTTTTTGTAATGTTTATGCAATATTGTAAATAAACGCGAGCTAAACCTCGAACAAAGCTATAATTTTGAAAAATAAACTATATTAAAGTAAATACTCGTTTGGAGTTTTCTTTATTAATCATTTGAATCCATAATTACAAACCTTTGAATCCATATATGTAGCCTCAGAGACCCCATTTCTAAACCAATCTAGATTTGATTTCTAAGCTCACTAAAAAACCGTATCGCTTGGCTTGAGGCTATGGCACTCCCCACGGATGTCAATTTTAGCTATGAAATCTAATGTACTTTCCATATTGGCCAAGCCATAACAAATGAATGGGACCTTTTACTCGTACATCCAGGGATATAATAACCTTGAGGTACTGAGTAAGGCATGACAATGTGACTATGTGTGGAAATTCATCGAATATTATGTCATGTCGTGCCTAGTGTTTTTGTCTCTAGTTCTCCAACATATGTGGCGTTTATTGTATGATTTTTGTGTTTCAATGATGTCTTAACTACATATCATTTCTGAGGAAAAAACTACATATCCTTTCTTTGCTACAAGTTCCTCTATAACTTATTGATGTATTCATATTTTATCGGTTTTTACTACGGTTTTCATACGAG
>OVAN01000941.1:0-47587 GCA_900406275.1 Anastatica hierochuntica | reverse complement strand
GACCGCTCGCAAATTCCTAGCAAATTTTGCGACGAAATCCTTCTCTCGCAAGCCAGTAGCAAAATTTTGTGAGTGACTTGCGAGGAATTCCTCGCAAATCACTCGCAAACTTTTGCTAGGTTTTTGAATCGCAGTTTACTCGCAAACATACGGTCGCAAATTACTCGCAAATTTGCGAGTAATTTGCGAGTAAAAGTTTTCCTCGCAAATTTGCGAGTAACTTGCGACTGAAAATCGTTTGCGAGAAGCGAGTTGCGATCGGCCTGTTTTACTCGCAAATTCCTCGCAAATTGTGATTTGCGAGGAATTTGCGAGTAAATCCTTCCTCGCAAATCAACTTGTTTCTTGTAGTGATAGGAAGAAGAGAATGCAAGTGCGGTGACCACTACAACTCCTTGGTATGCCAATTTTGTCAATTACCTAGTGAGTGGAAAAGAGCCACCGGTGGGGACTTATGGGAAAAAGAAGTTCTACCGAGATCTTAAGTCCTATTATTGGGATGATCCATTCTTCTACAAGCAATGCAAGGATCAATTATATAGAAGATGTGTTTCGAAGGAAGAAACTAAAGAGATCATCACCAAGTTTCATAGTGCTAGCTATGGTGGACACTTTGCCACTTTCAAGACGGTTCAAAAGGCTTTACAAGCGGTTTTTTGGTGGTCCACAATGTTCAAGAATGCAAATGAGGTTATCTCCCAGTGTGATGCTTGTCAAAGAAGAGGAAATATAACAAAGAGGAATGAGATGCCATTGAATCTTATTCTTGAAGTGGAGATTTTTGATGTGTGGGGAATAGACTTCATGGGACTTTTCCCTAAATTGAATGGGAATGTCTACATATTAGTGGCGGTTGACTATGTCTCCAAATGGGTAGAAGCGATAGCAAGCCCGACAAATGATGCAAGGGTAGTGATCAAGCTCTTCAAAACAATCATTTTTCCTAGATATGGCAATCCAAGGATTGTGATAAGTGATGGTGAAAGTCATTTCATCAACAAGGTTTTTGATAATCTCTTGAGAGCTAATAGAGTAAAACATAAAGTGGCTACACCATACCATCCTCAAACTTCCGGACAAGTAGAGGTGTCCAATCGCCAAATAAAGGAGATACTAGAGAAGACAATTGGAGTAACTAGGAAAGATTGATCTACCAAGCTTGATGATGCGCTTTGGGCGTATAGAACGGCGTTCAAGATGCCTATCGAGACTACTCCATTCAATCTCATTTATGGAAAATCTTGCCACTTACCTATTGAGTTGGAACACAAAGCACTATGGGCAACAAGAAAGCTAAATTTCGACTACAAGGAAGTAGCAGAGAAAAGATTAGTGCAATTGGAAGAACTTGAGAACTTGAGGCAAAATGCTTATGAGAGCTCAAAAATCTACAAGGAAAAGAAAAAAAAATTTCACGATAGGAAGATCCTCAAGAAGGAGTTCAAGAAAGGAGATAAAGTTCTATTGTTCAACTCCCGGTACAAACTCTTCCCGGGGAAATTGTAGTCAAAATGGTCGAGTCCTTTTGAGGTTGAAGAAGTGATGTCATATGATTCGATAACTCTAAGGAATCATTCCAGAGAAGAATTCACGGTGAATGGACAAAGATGCAAGCTATACTTGGCAGATACAATACGAGAGGGAGCGAGTTGTCTCGTCCTTCTTGACGCACGATCACCATGAACCGCTTTAAAGTCAAGCTAATGACTATAAAAGAGCACCCTTGTGAGGCATTCCCAAGAAGAAAAACCCACTTTGTCAAATAAATAAACACTTTTAATTGCAATTTCATATATGTATGTGCTTAAGTATCTAATATAAGTTTTGTGATTTTGGTTTATAGAGGTGTGACGATGAACGGAGCATCAATTAAACGGATTCCCGACAAGATTCTAGCACTTTCCTCAATTTTCAAAATGTTGAGCAAGATGTTGAGAAATAAAGAAAAAGGGGAGTAAGTTGCAAATATTTATTTAAAAACACATGTTTAAGTGACTTATCTCTTACATGTCATCTCTCTCTTTCTTTTACACTTAGAAAATTAAACACTCTCTCATTTTGCAACTAAAAAATCGAACTCTCCCTTGAAATTTTCGAAAATTTTAACCTTGATTTTTTAAGTCATTCCCTTGAATCATTCATTGCATTCCTCTCTNAAGAAATGTTTAAGCTTTCTTAAATTCTTGGGTTCTTTGATTTTGAAGTTCTAAGCTTGAAATAAGTTGTGCTCATGGTTAGAATAGCTTAGAAAATGCTTGGGAATGAGGATTCATGGCTTAGTTTACAAGATTTGGTGCTCATTTGAAAGTTCTGAAAAAGTGTGTTCTTGAAGTGTTCTTGAATATGTATAGTAACTTTTTCAAAATTTCATGCATGTAAATGATTTGATGATCTCAAATGATAGCCTAAGGATAGATATGAAGTTCCCAACAAGATTTTTGCAATTCCGTTGAGTAAAAACAAAGTTATGACCATTTTAATCCATGGTTTTGGATTGGTGACGGGTTTGAATTGCAAAATTTGAAAGTTTGTAATGCTTTGAATTTTGGACATCTTGATGTATTTATTGCATTAATCCTATGTTCCTTGATGCCTTGAGAATGTTTTTGACACTTGAACCTTCTTGAATTCAAGAATTTTGAGCCATAAAATTTTTTGGAAATGTACATGTCATTTCTTCTAAATGTAGAAATCAATTGACTGAACAACAATAATGGCACCAATCACAAGAGGTAGAAAGGGAGCTCAAGCACAAAAAGGAAAATCCAACCAAGCTTCTACTTCTAAAGGAGCTTCTACCTCTAAGGGAACTTCCACTTCTAAGGGTACAACAAGTTCAAGAAGAGCAAAAATGCCACTAAAACCTCCTCAAGAGCGAACACATGTAGTGCGCCCGATCTCAAACACACCTCCAACTCGCCCATTATGAATCACGAATGCCCATTGGAGTGAGGAAGTGAGGGAGGAGCGGAGATACTTCGAGAAAATAACCTATTTGCCTACAAAATTCATGGAAAAAAGGATATTGCAAGGCGCGAGACTTTATGAAGAAGTACGCTATCTCCTTGAAGGAATAAATCTCCTGTATTTGATTGATATGAGCGAACCCCTCTATGAAGAATAGGTGAAGGATTTTCTTGCCACGATGAGGATTATCTAAAATGCACCATCGCGGCCAAAAGCAAGATATGGGTGCCTAAACTTCAAGATTAAAGACAAGGAATACTCGATGAGTCTCTTTGAAGTTTGTGGGACATATAATCTACCACAAGGAGAAGAAGCTAAGTTCCCTAATTGGGATGGAATCAATGCCTTTTGGGACCTCATCGCCAATGGGCCATTCACAAACGCTAACCCGAAGTCTTCAAGGATAAGGAATCTGGTCATAAGATATGTTCAAAGGCTCTTAGTCAACACTCTTTTTGCAAGGTTCAAGATTGGCAAGGTCCATCAAAGCGAGGCGCTTCTTCTATTTCATGGGCTAAAGGACGATTTGGAACAATGGAAGGAATATGCGGAAGATGATGACTTTGGAGCTGAAATCAATATAGCGGTACTTTTCCTTCGACATATGGCGAGCTTCCAAGGGAAATGGGTTACGGCAACGACCCTTCCAACAATTCTCTTTGGGAGTTTCCTAACATCGTTATTCAAGAGAGCTAAAGCACCGTTGAGAGAACCGAGCAAGGTGAGAGATCACATACAACTTTGAGACCTCATCCATTGGCGATTCATCCGAGTAAACAAGACGATCGAGGAGATGGAGTACCTCTTCAACGAATTCAACACCGGAAAGAGGGTATATATGCCTCTCCCTTGCGATGAGCTCACAAGCATAAGCTCATTGGACAATGTCATCTTCGTGCATTTGGGCAAAGAAGAGGAAACGGAAGCCTCAAGTGAAGTAAGGATGATAAGAGCCCATGGAGAGTCAAGCACGGTCGGTTCCGTCGCCACCACAAGCACCACCACCAATCTGATTCTATTCATTCAACAAACAAGAAGAGAAAAGGAACTCCTCGAAGCCTTACAAAAAGAAAGGAGAGCATTTGAGGAGAAGGTGAACCGCGACTTTGAAGACCTAAGGAGGCAACTCATCAGGGCGCAAAGCCAAACAAAACAAGAGGAGTTGGGGAGTGGACACACGGAAGGGAGCATCACTCAAGCGAACACTCCACTAGCCGCGGAAGCCCTAATGTCATTGGGAGAGATGAGAGAGCACGTAAGGAACAACCCCAACATGAAGACATACAAAAGGACTAGGAAGAGGAGAGAATCCACCAAACCAAGCTCACCTTAAAAGAAAGAGGTACCTCCTACACCCATTGTAAATATCATTTCATGTTTTCTTTATTTGTTTTAAAGGTGAGTCTCGCGGTTTAGAATTCACCGAGAAGGTGAAATTTAAGTCCGGGGGAGGAGCCTTGGAACTAATGCTTATTTTCATTTTGATTTTCTCTTTCTCATACATATTGAGTCATGCATTGTTAATAGAAATGATTTATAAAAAAATAAAAAAAATCGAAAAATTTCAAAAATTCAAAAAGATTTTCAACTTGTTTTCAAAAATTTGCATATAGTTTTCATACATGTGTGAATACTTAGGTAGTTAGAGCATATAGGATTGCATTTCGCATAGAGAACCTTGCCTTGTAAGTAGACTTAGTCATGTTTACAATTTTGTGCCCTCATTAGTAGTATTATGATGCTTGAACCAATTAGAAATTTGGAAAATTCATGCTTTGAATTGGCTTCTCGGAGCTATTTGTGAAAATTGAAGCATATTGGATTTGAAACCTATCCCATCTAAGTGAATCTAATTGGACTTAGTTTTTCTTGCTTATGGTCTTGAAGTACTCTTCCATGGTAAAACACTAAACACTTGAGTTATGTTTTGGCCATATTTTACCACTCTTCTTAACTCAAGTGGCTATTCTCATTTTAAGAGTAGTTTTCCCACCTTGAAAATCCGAGACATTTCTTTTTAGACCTTCCTTATTGTATGAATGTGAGGCCTCTTTTGGAAAATGCATACATAGGCAAAAACTCGTGTAAATTGAATTTGAACGACAAGGTCTAGTGCTTCCTTAGAGTTAGCCTCCTTTTAAGGTTAACTAGATTTTAGGAAGGGGTCTTTCAATTCATACATGGGTTTGTGAGTTGTTCTTGGTGTAGTCTAGTATTAAAAGCTTGAGGAGGTTGTTCTTAATAGAGAAGTTATGCAAGCATAATTGAGAAAATATTAGGGAAAGAGTGTCTAAAGAAGAGAGTCTAAGAGATCCAAAGTCTTGTAAGTTTCTAGCATAAGTCTCAAGGATTAAGAGTTGCTAATAGAGTCACTAGTAGATTTTAAAGAAAGAGAAAAATGATTCAAATTTTTCGATTTAGTGATAGTGGCTCCTATAAGAAAATAAAAGAGAATTGCTAGAAGAACAAAAAGGTTTGATAGAATTATGAAAGGGTCTCTTAGTACTAAGCAAAAATCGAAAAGGGAAGTTGTTGATCACATAGGGAAATCTTGAAAATGTTGTTAAGAAAGAGCATATGGGGTTCCATCTCTAGAACTTTAAGAAGGGAAACTGATGCAATCCAGGATCTTCTGAAAGAGAGATTGAAAACTTCTGATGTTTTTTTTGTTGTCTTAGAAATAAGCTGGTCAGGATTGCATCATTCCCTCCTCCTTTAAAAGGATTTGTCCTCAAATCCAGACCTTCTAGAAGAACAAACTCGTTGATTACTTGGTTCTCATGCATTCTTCTGAACCTTGGCAGAATGATATTCCATCCAGGCTTGAACACATAGTGTTGTAATCCTTTTTCATGTCATGAATACTCTATGTGACTTTGATGAAAGCCAGCAGCTTCTAAGACAAATGATGATCTCTTTCGTGTGAATCCTTTTCTTTTATTACTGTTGATCCATGTTGCATCATCCCTTCCTCCTTTAAAAGGATTTATCCTAAAATATGAACCCTCTAGGATGAATGAACCGTCAATACTTAGCTTGGATGTTGTTGTCCTTTTGTCCAATGTGTTGTTGTTGTTGTTGTTGCTGGACACACATGCCATTCCTCCTGGCTCAAAAACAAAGTGTTGCAGCCTCTTGACGTGTCTTAGATGCTCCACGAGACTGTACTTAATCAAAATAACAGGATGAAGCTTATCAAAACAGAAAAATAAACCATGATTTCCACCTGTTTTGATCAATGCGTGCTCCTTTTCGTGGACTGATTCTGATCCAATGATTTCTGCTTCTTCAGCCATGTTTTGGTCATGAATTGGGACACTTACAGCCTTTGGCTCCTCCTCTAGTTCAACTGAAGCCGTGGAGAAATAAACCTCTTATGGTGGAAGCCTCTTTGGTGGATATGACAGATTAAACTCTTCAAAGCAGGAAAAATCAAATTCAGACTCCTCCCGCTGAAAATTGGGTACATACCTAGAACTCATTGTTATTTTAAGCTCCTCCCAAATGAAGATGGGTTCTTCCTCCTCCCACCGTACATATTCTTCAGCTTTCCATCAAGCTTTAGCCTCACCTCGCAGCAGACTGATAGCAAGACGCAGCTTTTCCCATGAAGGTACTTGATTATGGTGAATGAAGTTGTCTACGTCTTTAACCCATGAGAGGAAATCTTCATGACCTTTCCCCCAAGAAAAACCCTTGGTAGGATCATAGGGTCGTGACCGTGATCTCTGATTCAGTTGCTCTGATACCACTTGATGCAATCCAGGATCTTCTAAAAGATAGATCGAAACTTCTGATGTTTATTTGTTGTCTTAGAAATAAGCTACTCAGGATTGCATCAGAAACACATCCGGGTAGTGTAGGTGATTAATGGGAATCAGGATTCGTAGCCTAGTGGAAGCAATAGCTTTGTATGCGTAAGTTGTTCGGCTACTACCTTGATTTTTTCCATATGTTTTGCATTACTTGATTTTGAGAAAAACCACCATCAAAATTGTGTGAAACCTCCTTTAAACACTTCTTTGAATATCTACCCCTTTTATTTCCAAGCCGAATGGATTGAGACTTTTTGGCCATAAGTAAAGACCGCACGCCATAAACTTAATTGAATGTTAAGGGATAGGTGGATAAGATGGTATGCGGATATTTAACTTAGATGCCTAGAGATAGTTCTTGTGACGAGTATGGCGAAGTACACTTAGTATTCGTGATTTATGCACTATAATACTACTCTTTAGGACATTGGGTTGAAGGCATTTCTAGACATACTTTGGGTTGGATTCTCATTTTCAAACCTCGCTTCTAGATTTTATCTTTGTTGTTTGCTTGAGGACAAGCAAAGGGCAAGTCCAGTGGAGTTGATGTGCATAGGTTTTTATGCATTTTAGAACTCATTTCTTTTATGTTTTAGATGCATTTAGGTTGTAAATATTGCATATAAGCCTTAGAATGCATTAGTTTCAGTCTAGAGTCTAGTTTAGGAACATATTGTATTTGCATAGCATTTTCTTTGCATTTGTATGTGCAACTTTGGAGATCAATTTGAGAGCTTGAGATATGGATTCTAAAGGCTAAAAGGACCAGAAATCAAAGGGATTTAAAGGCTAAAAGCAATGGGAGAAAGTGAAGATCAACAAGGCAATCAAAGAGGAGCGAGAAGCCACAAAATCTGCTAAAGGGAGACTCCCATCGACCTCAAGATCGATGGCTGGCCACCTGAGGTAGATGGTTGCTCACCTTTTTGGTAAAGGGAGGATCCTATAGACCTTAGGTAAGCTCCTATAGACCTCCCAGGTCGATGGATGCTTACCTTTAGCCGAAAACCACCTTTTTCCACCTATAAATACCCCTTTTGACCTATTTTATTGATGAATCCTTCATCCATCTTTTGATCCACCAAGAGACAACACTTCTAGAACTTTCAAGAGTCTATCTTTTAAGTTTGGGTCTTGGATCAAACATTATCTTTATCTATGAAATCTATCTCTTTATCTTCCTCTCTTTTCTTTTTCTTCTTTATGTTGTGTGAGTAGTCTTGTTGATGGAACCAAGGATATTTAGATCTACTTAGGTTGTGATATGGTGTTAGGGATAACTAATCTTAAGTTTTCTAAGGATTTGGAGTGCTTAATGCTAGGTTTTAGAGTAGCTAACTAAGATCTAGACTTGTATGCATTTCTCGGCCGGGTGGTGTTCGATGAAATGCCTAGAAGAACCAAATACTTGTTATTTCAATCTAGCCAATCAGAGTTGTTTGCTAGATTGATTAGTGACTATATTGGGTTTGCTCTTAATGATTCCAAATCAATTTATCATTTGCAATAAACGAGAGTTGAGTGAATGCGATTGATAAGGAAATGGTCTCTTGCCATGAGAGTGGATTAGGCTAGTATTGCCTTTGGTTAAGGATTTGTGCTCAATAGCTTGATATAACACCTCCATCACCATCTTTCTAAGTAGATCGATTATAACATCTCTTGATCCATCATCTTAGTTTATAATTTATTTCAAGTTAGCATCTTTCTAGTTTATATTTGCTTTCTTTATCTAAGTTTATTGTCTTATTTAAGTTGTTTACTTTCTTGCCTTGCTGTCATTTCCAGATTACTAAGAAAACCAAAACAAAACCCAACCTTTCTTGTTTGCTTACATTAGGTTTGAGTGTGTATTCCCAATGCTTAGATCTATCTAGCTAAGGTTTGCTCCTTGTGGTTCAACCCCAAATTACTACAATGACATATCCGTGCACTTGCGTATTGTGTGATTGATAGGAAACGGGCTTTTATAAATTTAAAGCTTCGTTGCTCGTTTTCGTTTCTCTCGAACGATTTCTCGCTCAACAAAACTCCAAAGAGAACCATAGATATCCATATGCAAATTGTAATAGCAAAGAGACATATCCATGATATAAGAAGCAATATAAAAGAATCAAACAAGAAAAAAAAATCAAATTTCTCAAAATCTCAAAGCAATTTTCCGAATTAATACACATAGTCAACAATCATCACTAAAAATTTCAATTTTGTGGTTTAGTGATGCAAAATAACTAACAGATCATACTTAAACATAATCAAATGGCTTTAAAACAAGCAAATTTAGTAAAATAATCCTACACTTTTCGAATTTATTAAGTTCCAAAAGTTCAAAATTTTGAAATTTGAAAATCTAGTGGAAACAAGCTAAAAACTAGTTATAATTGTAAATCCATGTACCAAACAAGCTTTTCTAAAGGAAAACTCTAAGAAACAAGTTAAAACAAGCCTAAATCTATGAAACTTATAAAATTCTAAAACTTGCAACTTTGAGAAAAATAAGAGTTTGAGAGCATACCTTGATACTTGAATGAAGAAAGGAATGAGATTCTTCAAATAAAACTACTCCAAGTTTAGTAAATAAACAAGAATTGAAGGTTTTGAATTTTTTGTTATTAGGGTTCTAAAACTTGTTCAAGAGAAAGAGATAAAGTTTTAAAAATTTTAGATCTAAAACTACTAAAAGAAAAACCCAAACCATGTTTTCTCCTTTCTTTATTTCGAAATTGGTTTGCAAAAATGGAGAAATTGGTTTAGATTTAGTAAAACCGGCTTAGGAGCAATTTTGAAAATAAAAATGGGTCACTTATCTGCTGGGACCGGTCAGGGGCCATATTTTGGCACAAACTGATCGTGGAACTTACACCAACTGGTCATGGAAGCTTGCAGACGAGGCACAAATGGCCTTGTGACCGGCCGCATAGCCTGCTTGGCGAAATCTGATCCTAAGCTCACGCCAACCAGTTCTGGAGATCAAGTGGGGCAGCTGGTCAGGGAAAAAAGCTCTAACATCAGCCACGTGTGTCCTGGTGGCACACTCTTGTCTTGGTGCTTCCGCCACTCGGTCGTGGCTCCTTCTCGTCCATTTCGCAATTTTACTTGGCCTCTTTGATATTCGTTTTTTTCTTGTGAATTCCAATTGGTTGGAATTGTTCCAGGAAGGCTTTCATGATACCATTTTTTTAAAAAAACATTTTTGATGGTGGATTTTGCCAAAAGTATTAAAGATACGGACACTTAGAAGTTCTTGAATTCTTGAAACTTCTTTTGACTGGATTGAGAACTTGTTTAGATTGTGGATCATTGCTGCTCAGATCCTTGAGGTTACATGGTGAATTTTCATTCCACCAATGTGATTCTCATCTAAAATCGACACTTTTGGCTTAGCCAAGTTCATTCGCGGGCCGACAAAGACGTAATGTTAGCCAAAAATTAAAATTTGAAAAATCGAAATTCTAACATGTATGTTTTGTTCATAATATTTACTTTGCTTAGGCATCTTCGATAGTTTTAGTTGATTTGTTTGGCGGCTACTGAAAATCTCCATGTCACTTTTTACTAAGAAACTTAATCCTTCGGGCAACTTTTTATTTTGATCGTTTCAAAGTCATTTTCTCTCGGACATATCACTTATCATATAGTGTTAGTTTATATGAAATGAAGTACGAAGTTTTATTACCTCTTTTGGTACTGTTTAGACTATCCAGGATCCCAATATGAATAAATCATATTGCTTCATTATGATCAATTGATGGCATTTCTCAAATATTTTTTCTTTTTTTATGGTATCATCACTTTTTTCCAAGAACTTTTAATTTGAAGATTTTGTGTGATTGACGGTTCTTAACATCCTTCTCCAGTCTCAAATGAATGTATGGAATGATCCAGGAGATGGCTTGAACGATTTGGATCCGCTTTCTCGCCAAAGTTGAAAATTTGAATTTGAGGCACATTGGCTCTGAGACCTATCGAGGATCTATTTTTGGCAAATTCCGGTGTAAAATCAGTCGTCACCCAGTCAAAACAGCTTTTAAGTTCCTTTGTTGTTGTCTTGAGTTTGAATTATTTTGTGTTTTTTCTTGTTTTTCTAAAATCCTACAAAAATTAAAACTAAATATTAGACATCTAAATAAGTCTTAATAAATTAAAAATAAAATTAAAAATCATGTGGATTGTCTCCCACAAAGCGTTTGTTTTGAGTCTTTAGCTCGACTCTTTTAGTCGTGATCGGTTTTCACTAAAGGAGTTATGGTTCCTTTAGATTCCTGAATCTTTGGAATTGGTGGTGCCTCCAATTGCTTCATAGATCACAATTACCTTCAGGAATAGCTTAAGAGTGTTCTCGAGCTTCTTCTTGGCAATTTCATAGATCTTCACATCAAGGCCAATGGGAATTTTGATCTTGACTTCAGCAAATGATGTTGGCAACTTGTAAACCTCCTCTTCTTCTTGACAGTTTCACTTGTTTGAGCAATTTGAACTTCAACCTTCTGGGCATGAGTCGTAATGGCTTCATAGTTTGTTGTAAACTCGTTGTAGACATTTTCCAGCTTCTCATTAGCTTCCTTGTGGTTTTGTTTTATCTCTTGAGAGATTTGCTTTAGCATTGTCTCAAGCTTGCTCTCTTGTTGATTGGATGCATTAGCCTGAGGATAAGTTAATGGTTGCTTCACTTGGTATATTCCTTTGTTGAAAGGTTGTTTCTTAGGTTGATAGAAAGTTCCCTATTGGGCGTTTTGAGGTGGATAGAAATGATCTTGAGGGTTCTCGATATTAGTGTTCCATTAGGACAAACTTGAGTTGTTTTGGTATCCTTGGTTGTATCCCTTGTTTCCGAAATTTCCACCAATGTAGTTCACTTCTTCTTCATTCTCCTCTATTCCATCTTCTAAATACACCATATTTGGAGATCCATTAGCATCTCCAATGGTCTCAACAACATGAACTCCTTGGCTATCTTTTAGTAGTTGAGAGATCATCATCTTTAGTTCTGAGATTTGTGTGGCTTTTGTTGAAGTATTGGTTCCACGCACATTTATATCATAAATAGGACCACTATAGGCATCACTAGCAACTAGGTTCTCAATCAAAAACTTGGCTTCAGACATGGATTTGGTCATGAAGCTCCCATTGATGATCGTGTCTAGAAAAAGCTTGTACTTATGGTTGACACTGTTATAGAAGATGTTCTATAGATTTCCTTCAGAGAAACCATGATTTGGGCAATCCTTTGTGTATTCTTAAATCTTTCTAATGCTTCATAAAAGGATTCAGTAGGTCCTTGATGAAAGCCCGAGATTTTGTTTTGAATGGAGCTCGATCGATCTCTTCTTAGTGTAGAACTGGTCAGGAATGCACCTTTGTATTATTCCCAAGAAGTGATGGACTGAGGTGGCAGCAACTTTATCCATCTAGAAGCTTTGTCACTAAGTGAGAATGTAAAGAGCTTTCACTTAAAGTAGTCCAGTGGGACTCCGTTTGTGCGCATAGTACTGCATATCTCCTCAAATGTGTTGATATGGTCAAGAGGATGCTCAGTGGGCAGTCCATGGAATTGGTTTTGCTTCAGCAAGGCTATGATCTAAGGTTTAATCTCAAAATCATTCATTTGAGGTTGAGGGGGACGAATTGGATTTCTATCAAAGAAGAATGCATCAGAAGAATCAAAGTCTCCAATAGTAAGTGGATGACGAGGCTAATTTTGTTGAGCTCGTCCTTGAGAGGACTGATTAAGAGGTAAGCCTTGTTGAATTTAAGCTTGAATTATTTTTAAGAGTTGTTTGTAATCCCGCTAAATTCCCAGCTGGAATTTGTTGTTGGTTATCCTCTTGAACATGTGCATTTCCTCTTTCTGGTTGGTTTTGCGGAATGAGGGCAGCACCAATAAGGTCCTTGTGGGTTCTCTTAGACTCCTTGAAGTCCAACAGCAGCAGCAAAGTTGGCTTAAAGTGGAAGAAAAACAACAGGGGTGACGTCAAGTCCTTGGCCAGCAGCTACATCTCCTTGTTCAGCGAGAATGGTTTGATTGTCCATAAGATGTGGTTATCCGTGAGGAGGATTCTTGTTTGGATTTTCCATAGTAGCTAATCTTTCTATCTTTTGTCTCTTAAGGTACTTTCAATGATGTCAATGTGAGGATTGTCTATAGATGGGTCATTCAAAGAAGATCTCCTTTGCATAAAACCTGAAAAGAAAAACGAAAAAGACGTAAAAACTGATAATAAAATTGTTATACACTAGAATCAATGTAAAAACTCGTAGGTAACGAAGGAAGTCCCCGGCAATGGTGCTAGAAAGCTTTATGCGGTGTCAAGTTCATCCAAAACGACACTACAACTGCAAGTGAATAACGTAGTTGTAGTACTTCAGGTTATCGATCCCACGACGACTTGGTATGTACGGTACAAATCACAGAATTGACTTATGCTAAAATATAAAAAGGTTGTTTTGTGAGTGTAAAATGAAAAGACAATAACTTAAAATAAATAAAAGGATGTAAGTCAATGGAGAAAAGTGTTAGGCATATTAGACAATCGCAGAGAATCATGCACCAAAAAAATCGTAATGTCTAGGGATTAGTATTAAACAACGTATAGAACTCGAAAGCACTAATTTATATTATCTCAACTTTTGAGGTTTAAAAATCTATGTTTAAATAAGCAAGGGATGACACCTTTTGGACGGCCTTGTAGAAACTAAACATGCGTTATATGGATTTAGTTTCTATAAGTTCATTGAGCCAAGGCGATATACTTTCAAAGCCTTCTTGCAACTCAGCTTGTCAAAGATTTAGGTTAAGGTGATTTAACAAACTTTAGGAATGAAACTCTACCTATGGACAGACTACTAGATGCGTGGTAGAGTAATCATGCATTAAGATCAACCGAGACAAAGACAATATAAATCCCTAATCAAATACTAGCAAGTTATGATGATATGATCTCTTTGAGTAGCCTAAAATCCTAACAAACGAATTACTCAGACATGGAGCACAACACACAACAAGTCAACATAGAAGAAATCATCATAGATAAGATTAAGAGTTTAGAAATCTTCTCTATAATGAAGTAATAAATGAATCTCTCCAAAAAAAACACTTAGAAGCGATGAAGAACAATGGAAAACTCTCTCAAAGCTTTTGATGGCTCTGTAATATCTGTAGAATTTGTGGCTCTATCTATTCTAAAGGCAAAAATCAGTTATTTTTTAATGGTAGGTCTTCTTAGGTCGTCATTGGTTAAGTCAATTTTGACGAAATTGAAATCGATTAAGCGAACCGAAAGATATGATACAAAATATGTCTCTGACCATGAAATATCTCTAGGACCGGTCTGGAACAAAAATGAACACTCGGTCGGCGCTAGAAATCACGTCACCTGGTCACCAACACTCTAATTGCTCCACTTGCTTCATTTCTGAGACATACAGACATGTCTTCGATTAAACGGTTTTAACTTTTCGGTCACAACTCCAAATGACTTCAAACTACTTTCATTTGAAATCTAACTCAAAATTCCATCTTATGACCAAATTTTAGCTCAAACAAATGAAGGCAAAACTTTATTTTAAGGCGATCTTTCTTATGCTAAGAATCTATCCAAATTGATAAAATGCAAAACTTAAGCGCTTGGGCTTCTCTCTTTTTGATCCGTTAATGAAACTTTCTTGGAATTATGAATGAGGTCCAATTAGCACAATTCTTCATCCTTTTGATGATTTGGCCTATTTGGTTTCTAAAATCACAAATACAAGAAAACTACCTCTAGCGGTCGAAAAAACGGTAAAAACCTGCAAATAAATAAGTAAAAATCCAACGAAAAGCAGTACACAATAGTGTTATCAGTTGTCAATAAGGATTATTTGTCGCCTCCGTGAAGTCATGATGATGGTAATCTGTGTGGTACTCCCTAAAGCATTCTACTACCTTGAAAACTGATTCATTCACCTCTTGTTGAAAATCATAAATCCTTCTCTTCATTTTCTACAATCTCTTCTTCAATAGAAGTGCTTTAATAAAGCTCTCTTGTATTGCTCTCATGTACTGATTGATCCGAGAGCAAGAGACTTTAACCACTTCTTGGCGTTCTCAACTAGAGAGAATGAGAAAAACTTTCACTTCAAATAATTGTCAAAAACTCCATTGAATCCTCTTGTGCTGCAAATTTCTTCAATCCTTTCAATATGATCCATGGGGTCTTCTTCAACTATACCATGAAACTGATGTTTCTCAGTCCAAGTGACGAATTCAAGGCTGATATTAAATGTAGCAGAAGGATGTGTGGGGTTGATTGGGTTTCGGTTGGTGTAAGAAGCACTCGGTGGATCGAATTCTCCGATTGTTTGATGTTGAAACTCCATTTCGATCTTCCTGGAAAATAAAAAGAAAAGAAAAAATGTAGTATTTATTATTCTTGATATTTCCCAAGAAGATACTAGAACCAACAAAAAGTAAACAAAATTATAAAAGAGAATAAAAAACAAAAAAACCTTAGACTAATTCTTAATCTGAAACTCCTAGGTAACTAAATTGATCCCCGAAAACAACGTCAAAAACTTGATGTGCTCAAACTTTACCCCTGAGAAATAGGACAATGCTGGAAATGTACAGCGGTTGTAGTAGTACTTAGGGATTGGATCGTCAAGGACCAAGAACCATATATGAGTTTATAGGATATGGATAAAGCTAAAGCAAGAATATGAGGATCTGCGTTGAGATTATGATGCACGAAAATAATGGTAAATCATAGTAAAATCGAAAAGAAATCAAGATCGAATTATCAATGGGAAAAAACATTGGGCATTGGAGAAATGTTATTCTATCAAGGATTGATTAATACAAATAAATAGATCGATAAATTCAATAGGTTTTCTTAGAACACGAATCATGCGAGGATACTTAATCTACATCCATGGCATCAATTATTGATGCCTAAACAACTTAAATTCCTCATCTCTCGTTGGTAATCAAATGAATAAACAAGGGTAAAGATCAAATTGGATAGTTCATCACTCCCGTGAGTACCGACATTTTTGCTCATCCAGATTAGTCAAGGCAATTTAACAACACTTCAATGAGTAAATTAGTCCTAAATAACAGTTGCTAGATGTTCAATCAAGAAACAATCATAAAACAACAATATACATGAAAAAACATAAAGAAATCATCAAATCTAACAACCTAACAATCAATCCATGAATTCCCTTTGAAAACCCCTTGAACCAATAAGTAAACTACTTGAAAATCATTATAATAGTATGTAAACATGAGGATTAATATGTATAAGATGTTATAGATTAAGAGTCAAGGGTTTACAAAACTTAGCAATATTGATTATGAAGTAAGATCTTCCCTTATAAACTCTTAAAATCCAAATCTCTAAGGAAACAAATATAGAACGAGTTCTATGCCTCATATGGTCTATTACGTCTCTAAAATTTGTGGCTCTCCCTTCACAAAAGGCTAAAAATATGCATTTATAGGGTTAGCTGATAAAGTCGATTTAGGTTATGTTTGAGGTCAAAACATGTTTTTACCGGTCGGAGGCACTTTTTTGGCCCATACCGGTGGGAAAGTTTCTGTAAACTGATGGAGGAGTGAATTTGCACCTGCTGGTAAGATCCTCTTGCCTCATACCAGTGGTGAGCTCTTACCTGCATGCACTTCAGTTTCCGGCTAGGCGTATCAATCTTCAGTAAATTGAGTGTACGTTTAGACCCATTGATCCAAATGCCTTAAAAACAACTCAATTTGAAAGCTAACTCAATTATAGCTTTTGTCAAAATTGTATCAAAATCCATTGAAGGAAAGGCATTTATCTTGGATGATATTTTTGATGCTCGAAAACTGTCCAGAAACTGACATTTGCTCATAATGACTTGAAATGACTTTTAATACTACAAATACAAGAAAATTATTTTTTTGATAAAGAAACTCATAAAAATCTCTTAATATGAATAAAAATTCAAGGTACAAGCAAGTATAAGTACTTGTGCGACCTTGGTCAACACATTTTCTTCCATTTGTGGGTAGGCTCCAGCTGGTCGTCTTGGTAGTTACGAGTAATACACAGTTTTGGAGCGGATTTTTTCACTGCCGTCAATGTTTTCTTCTGGAGGTTTACAAGCTTTGCTCGGCGTTCTTGTGGTCCGAACTAAAGCTAAAGACAAATCAGGCAAAAGTATCTTGGGATGAAGTCTGTTCACCAAAAAATGGAGGAGGTTTAGGGATTTGGCCTTTTGTTGACGCAAAAAAGTGTTCAGACTGCGATTAATATGGCGTGTAATCTCTTCAACAAACTATCTTTGGGTTAATTGGGTGAAACTTCATTTGATACGAGAAAGATTTATTTGGAAAAGTTCTTAAAATAATGCTCTTGGCATGGAGAAAGCTTTTGAAATTGAGGGACTTAGCTTTCGGTTTCATGAGAATTGAAGTTGGAAAGGGCGTATGAGTGTCATTCTAATCGGATAGATGGTATCCTCTTGGGAGGCTCATTGACATTACTGGTTTTGATGGGTTCTGAGATCTGAGAATTCATAAATCAGCCACGGTTGGTGAAGCTGCAAAATCTGGTTTTTTTGTTTCGTTATCAAAGAACTGTTTGTCTGCAGATCATACAAGCAGCTCTTTCAGAGACAGTATTGGTGTGTTAGGTGAGGATCAATTTTTGTGGAAATGAAGCTCCACAAGTTTTCAAACCCGATTTCTCCACCAATTGTACCTGGGAACAATTGTGCACACTAAAACAGGAGGTAGGCTGGGCACTAGCTATGTGGTTTAAGGACACAACGGCAAAGCACGCTTTCATCACTTGGCTAGCGTATAAAGACTCCCTTGCAATTGGTGCATAGGTGGCTGCATGGAATAACACAGTCTTTGTACCTTGTGTTTTATGTCCTGATCCTTAAGAAACTCAAAGCCATCTATCATTTTAATGTCATTTTTCCCAACAAGTATGGAAAGGTACTGCAAGGGGGCTGATGGATAGTCAATATTAGTGCTGCTGGGAGAGAATCACGCCATTTCTGCTTAGCTCTCCTGTAGTCAAGCCAGTAAAAAAATTTTTTGCGGCTAGTCTTCTTGATTTCAACCCACTCAATCTGAACTGAAAGGAACCGACGACACCATGGTCATCAATCTACTCAGGCTTATTCGATAGCTGCAGAAACAAAAAAAAAGAGATACGCATGAAGCTCCTCTCTTTGCGACGAGACCTAAGCTCGCCATCATCTCTTGTACACTCTATAGAATAACAATTTATGGGAAGTTGTGTTATTTGATGTAATGACATCCTTTCATAAATATATAAGACTGTGTATCTATTATGAAAATGATGATGAATCTCTCTTACACCACAATAAAATAAAAGTATTGATAAAAATGAATAAAGAAAATTTTTTAAGGTTTCTTCTCCACCAAAAGAAACCATTATATTTCAAGGTCAAAGAGAGGAATAAATCTATTGGTGAATTTATGATTACTCATGGTTAGGGTATACTTATCTACTGCATGAAAAGTCAAAATCTATGGATGTCCTACGGGTGTTGACAGATGAGGTAGAAAGATAGTTAGACAGAAAAGTAAAGATAGAGAGATCTGATAGAGGTGGTGTCCATGTCCATTTGCAAAGTTTCTTGAAGTAAAGGTGTTTCTGCGCAGTACACAATGTATGTTGCTCATCACCAAAGCGGTGTTGCTGAGAAACGGAATCGTGCTCTGATAGAGGTGATTATGAGCATGTTTGGTCATTACTCTTTACCCCTTTCCTTGTGGATCATGCATTAAAGGTTGCAATGTATGTGCTGAACCGGTTCCTAGTTAAACAGTTCCAAAAATCCCTTATGAACTATGGAACGAAAGGAAACATAGTTTAAGGCATCTACGAGTTTGGGGTTATCCATCAGAATTCATGCCATATAATTCACATGAAAAGAAACTTGATTCTAGGATTGTAAGTGAATTTTTTATCGGTTATTCTGAAAAAGCAAAGAGGTACTATTGGAGGTGGATTTGGCATATACACAACGTCTATCCCATTTCCAAGATACGTCCCAAAATACAATAGTAACCCTAATGCCCATTTCAGATTAAGAAGAATAAAAGTCCTTCAAGTCAATTGGGCCTCAACCCGAGGCGAGACCAATTTTGAAAAGAGATGACTTCATCCTTGTACATGCTATCATGAGAAACATGACAAAGCACTGGCATCCAATGCTCTGACGCAGGTATAAATGCACCACGCAGCTATAAAATTGATATTTTTGTATAACACCAAGTTACGAGGTAGACTGACAACAGGAGAATAAGAAGAGACAAGGACTTAGCCCAACGGCGATATGACGGAAACAAAGGCGACATGTCAACACACTAGGAAAAATGAAATTGGAGGGAAAACTTCTCCATAAAAAGAAGACTTTGGCAAAGGAAGGCCAAGTCATACTAAGCAAGAATAACCACAAAGAGATATAGAGAGAACTTAGAACTCTCAATCAAATATCTATCTTCGAAAATATTCAAACTCATTTGTAGTTATATTGATCAAATAAACTTTATTTTAACGAGATTCTCTGACTTTCGTTGTACCACGACATCATATCTCCCCTTTTATTCCACGTGATGAGAGAGATTTCGTTCTCTATCGAGTTTAATCCCAAACTAAGCTCCTAAATCTTAAGTATAAGGCTAGTAGTTGTAGTAATGGGTTATCGAACCACAAGAAGCAAACCTTTTACACAATCAATCCTATAACTAGTTCATTAATCTAAGTCTTATAAATGCAATTGGATTTTGATCTTAAATCAAACAATCAAAGTAAATCAAGATAGTAAACTCAACTACTAAATACTACTTAACAAGATTCAATGATGAAGAACATGAAAGAATTAAGCTAGGTCTATGATCAAGTGACCCAAATGCTAACCAAATGCAAGGTTTAGGTAATGAAGTTCGTTTCAAAGGCAAGGGAAAGAGTCAACTAGATCATTTCCATGATTCTAGTCCATTTAATGTACTAAGATAGAGCTAATCTTCCGATAGCAATACTAAGTTTATTAATCATTAAACACAAGCCCAATAGCCTACTTAACCCTTAATAATCTATTCCCATAGGCTAAGAATGCTAAGCATGATTTAGATTCTCTTAGGCATTTCATCAAACACCTTCCGGGTGTGAAAGAATTAGGATCTAGGATTTGATTGATCACTTCAAATCTAGCTTTAAGCATCTCTTAATCATGTGAATCTATATAACCCCAACCTATAACATCCTGATTAGCATCTAGTTCAGGCTTGATCAACCTAACTCATGCTTATACTAGATAACTACTCACTAATCATGCTCAAATAACTTATAGAAATCAAAGAAAAACTTATAACAAACTTAAAGGAAGAAGAAGAAATGATAAAGATGCAAACTTTTGTGATTAACAAAGAGATTTCTCTCTCAATCCAAAAGAGATACAAAAGTTCAATAACAATTTAAAGCTTAGGGTTTTTCTCATGATTTAAGATGAGTATTTATAGAAATAAAGAAGTTGAGTCGGGTTGACCCAGGAAAAACCGGGTCAAAACCCAAGTTTTAAGAGAAAAGAGGAAGGCTGGCGGTCTCGGTTGGCTGTNCCCCCCCCCCCCCCGTAAATCGCCAGTCAAGGTTTGTAGCTAGCTGGCGGTCTGGCTTGGTGTTGTGGACCGCCAGCCAGTCATTCCTAGACTGCCAACTTCACTTGTTGGTGCCAAAGGTGTCCGTTCTTGCTTTCGAGTCCCCGAGTTCATCCGCTATCATCAAGGTGACCTAAAATGGGGTAGAAAAGAGAAGAAGAATGTACTTATGCCTCTTCTAAGTCCTCTATATGATATTTCCTAATTAAGACTCGAAAAACGACTTAAAGCGATCTAGAAAGTTCTAAAATGCATAGAAAACTCTACTATCTACTAAGCTATAATATGCAAAATGCGATAACATCAACTCCCCCGGACTAGAATCTTGCTTGTCCTCAAGCAATTTGACAAGTACTAGGACAGAGATTTGAAAGCGAGGAATCATAATCGCAAGGATTTGCAAAGGTGGTTGAAATGAAATCCTTAGGAAGTAGTAGCAAGTTGCAACAGTCAATTTTACTCTCTCGTACTTCACCATACTCTTCCCAAGTCATGCTAGTTAGTCTACGCCTAAACCTTCTCAAGCATTTCATATTCGACAACCCTTTAACATTCATTTAGTAAATATATATGGAACCTCACCTATGGTCATGAAATCAAAAACCAATCGTCTTGGAAGAAAAAAGCTTTTGAGTGAAAAGGAGAGGCTTTCTTTAAGTGCTTATGGTTTTCTCTCATTGAAGAAATGCATATCAAGTAGTAAAAACGAGGGAGAAATGGACAATTGGTTCGTACAAAGACTAACCTTCTCTAATTATACCCATCCCAAACATCCTCCCTAGTTATACCCTTTCTTATTTCTTAACAAACCATTAAAAATACCCCAATTACTTCTCAATCAAGACATTTAGCTTTTAAGTAACACACACTAAGATTTTTGCTTTCTTTTTCAAATTGTTATAGCTCTTATCTCTTTCCTTACTTAGGTTGATCGTTTCTTTCTAGTCTTTTGGACTCTAGACTTTTCATTTTCTTACACGATACTTCAATCATTTTCCTCATGCACATATAAATGCATCATATATGCTTCTAAGACTTGATCTTAAAGGACAAGAATATGAAAGATGCAACTATATGCTTCTTTTTCAAATTTTTCGATTTTTTTGATTTTTTTCTATGTCATAACTAGTAACAATGCAATCCTAAACTATATGAGACTCAAAGAAATGAAAACAAGACAAAAAACTAAAATGATCATTAGTAACATTTCTCCTCCCCCGGACTTATTCATCACCGTCCCAGTGAATGAATAGAATCCAACGAAGGAGACCAAACCACAATTTAAAAGAAAAATAAGAGAAAATGATATTTACAATGGAAGAAATGGTACCTTGAATCACCATTCGAAGGGGTTATAAGCTTGAAGTAGAATTTCTTTGGGAGGCGGAATTGGATACCATCGTTGGTCTTTGTGTGGGTGAAGCCGATATTGGGGAGGAAGCAACAAACTGGTGTACCATCATCGCTTGTAAAAACATACATGAGTGAGTGCTCGTTGTAGCGACCCGTGAATGTCCTTATCCTCAATAGATATGCTTCGTCCATGTATAGTCTCTCCGAAAGCTCTTCGTAAAAGGTGAAATCATGGATGAGTAGCGGAAGAGCGGGGTGAGAATTCCATCGATGTGTATCCCATCTTGTCCATATCGATCAAGATTCATTTGAATGCTCATGAAGTGTAATAGGAAGGTCGACCCTTGGCACAATTCAAAACCAGAGTATGGGATTGATTTACCGACGTGGTCGTGGAGTTTATATCCTATTGCTCCATAGAGAAGTCCTAACTATATCGGAGTTGACCATCTGGGGTGTGCCCTTGAAAGATCCCTAACTTTGAAATCCAAAATCTCAACAATCCCAACTCAATCTAAGAAGTTATGGTTAAGAGAATCATTTACCCAAGCACAAAAGATCTCAATAATGATACTTACAAACTTGAAATGACCAAAATCTAAAGATGTAAGAGATTGAGCAATAGAGAGTTATGAGAGATTACCTTTGTTCTTGAGAGAGATTTAGTGTTGATTGAAACTAGAGTAGGAATTAAGCAAAAGGAGATGAAGTCTTTGATTCAAAACAAGAATTTGCAAAAAAAAATTGGTATTGTAATGAAAGAGAAATTGAAATTTTTGTGTTTTCTTCACCCCAATTTCGTGCAAATGAGGAGAGAGAGGAATGAAGTGGGTGTTGGAAAGAAGAAAGAGGAGTTTTAGTGGACTTACCTAGCGGTTGGCGGTCTGGGCTGGTGTTGTAGACCGCCAGCGAGACCCCTCTGGACCGCCACCCTTGGTACTGGTGGTGCTGGCGATCTAGCTTGGCGTTGCAGACCGCCAGCCAGAGTGGTCCAGACCGCCAGATGCTTCCCGAACGTGTTTTGCTCCCAAATTTTGCACCTAAACACATAAAACCACAAAAAGCAACCCAAACATAATTTACTTAAGGATTAGATGAGCTAAAATATGTACAAGGATACCATGAGATTGCCTCCCAAGTGAGCTTGTTTATCGTCTCTAGCTTGACGTTGTTTCCTTTCTCGATTAGTGGAGGTTGGAATGAGCATCTCTGGTGCTCTTTTATTCCTTGTTTAACATCTCTAAGGTGATTACTCTACAAGCCATCTCCATCTTGAACTTTAATAATTTTTCTAAGATCCATTGAGGAAGTTTGGTCCTTGCTCTCGAGAACGGCTTGGGCATTTCCTAACACTTTACCTTGTATTCAACAACACTGCCTTCAATGTTTATAGGAATGAGGCGCATGGAAGGCTCTATCTTCTTTCCACAAAGCATCTTTTCTATGTAATTCTCTTCCTTGGAGGTTCCTTTCTCAAGGGCCTTTTCCTTATTATCGAGTGTAAGTTGTGGTTTCTTTTTGCCTTTTCCTTTCCGGGCTCTCCTTGTTTTCTTTGATTCCAATCTTGGAATTTCCTTTGAGCAATCCTCATTATAATCATACCCAAACAACCTCTTGAAATCTTCAAACAAGTCAAACTCTTCCGTTGGCTAATAATCCTTTGTCGCTTCTTGAACAAATAGAACATCACTTAGATCAAGAATTTCTTCTTTGATTCCTCCAACCTCTTGGAAGTCTCCCAAAGTCAAAGTACCACAAATCTCATCTCTTGCATTAACCATCTTGTAAGATACGTCGGGGTCAATGTTTGGAAGAACAACTTCCTTTCTTTTAAAATCAATCCTTGCCCCCAATGGTTTCAAGGAATGGTGTTACAAGTAGCATAGAGAACCTATCCGCACCTGATATCTTGACAACAAAAAAACCCGTAGGGACTATGCAATCTCCAACCTTCAAAGGGTAGTTATTGAATTTCCCAATGGGCTTCTTGATGGATGAGTCTCCCAAAGCAATTGGATAAGTGGGCTTGATTACCTCTTTGATCCTGAATTTGATAATCATGTCGGATAAAATCACATTTACACTTGCTCCCGTGTCTACTAGAGCTTCTTCTTTAAACACCTTTTCCAACAAGCAAGGTACCACAAACTTGTCGGGTTTCACTACCTTCTCTGCAACTCTTATCTTGGGTAGAGGGGGTAGCACACCGTGCTTTTTAGCTAGCACTTCAAGACTTTTCTTTCTTAGCTCATATTCTTCAATTCTAGCCTTGAGCTTAGGATTCTTTGTAGCTAGTTTCCTCAACCCAGAAGAGACAATATCCACCTTGTGTAGCAGAAGATCAAAGTATTCCTTGAGTTGTTGTTTAATGAATCTTTGGGGATAAGGAAGAGTTGGTTTGTAAGGTTCTATATCCACTTGCAAGTTAACCACACGCTTCTTTTCCTTGGTTGTGATTTCACCACCAAAAGCTTCCTCGGCTTCTCTTTTTGACTTATTCAAAGACTCATTCTGAAGGGTGAGTTTCTCTTTCTTTTGATTAGATTGGGCAATGACCATTATCTCATCAATACATTCAACCTCAACTTCTTTGAATAGCACATCATCTTCTTGATATGGGATATTCCCATCATTATCAACTTTACATCCAAGAAGCCTCTCAAATTCACTAACCACATTCTAACCTTGATTATTGATCACGAAAATTTTGTGGTCGAGTTTAATATTTATAGACGTAATACCCTACTTTTGATCCCGCAAGAGAACGAGTCAATTGTAGTATTTTAGGGTCATCAAAGGATTTAGAGGCTTGTACTAGTAGAACCTAAACAAGGAAAATATACTAAGAGTTCTAGTCTAGAGGGAGATCTAGTAAGAGATTTTCACGGATCTCTACTAAACCTAATCGAAATCAAAGGTAGTCATGGTAATTGCATAAAAGAAAGCAATAACAAAATAGCATAAAAGTAAAAGCAAGCAAAGAGTAAACTTGGATCTAATAAAAAAAAAAGATAGGATCTTGAGACAATGGTTATGGGTTCGGGTTCAATCTAAAGATGTAATAGATTTGGATAAGGCTTTATTAGAGGATTGAAGCTATTCCTAGGCCAAGGATCCCTTTATAATCGATCAACCCACTCTCGCGACGGAGATTTATTCATCTATATACACTACAAGGCTTAACTCTCGTTCGTTGCCCATTTAAGCATGTATGTGATAGTAAATCTCAAGCCCTTTTAGCCATCTAGGACCTAGGTAACATCCACTCTCATGGACCCAAGTGAAAGACATAGATCTAGTTCTCTCAGGCATTTCATCGAACACTTTCTAGGCATCTTTGAGCAAGCAATGAACTTTGAAGAACTAAACTAGATCTAGTAGAAATCTATGCCAAGATCTAGCCTAAACATCCATTACAACCCTAGATCTAACCCTAGCCTACCATATCTCAAGATCCAAGAAGAATCTACTCACTAAAAGTCATGGAAATCCAAAGACAAGAAATGGGTCTTTGATCTCCCATGGTTTTAGAAGAATAGGTCTAGAGAGAAAGATGAGAAAGATACGATCCAAATCACTCAAACAAAAAAAAAGGTTATTACAAGGTTTTTAGATCTTAAAATGAAAGCAAACAAGGTTCAAGAAGTGTCTCAAATGTGTCTAAAGAGATTCTTTTTTGTTCTTCGAACATAAGAAGGTATTTATACTAAAGAGAGAAGAGCGGAAGCCCTAAAAAGGGCATTTTCGGACAAAGGCTACCAGCCATCGACCTTGGAGGTCGATAGGAGCATGCATGAGGTCGATGGGATCTTCCCTTTAGCAGCAAGGGTGTTGTTTTCTGGAAATGCTACCAGCCATCGACCTTGGGTAGCTAGCCATTGACCTTAAGGTCGATGGGAGCTTCCCTTTAGCAGTTCTTGTGGCTTCTTGCTCCTCTTTGATGCCTTGTTGATCCCCAATTCTTCCATAGCATTTTGCTCCTCTTTTCCTTGATTTATTAGCTCCAAATCCACCTTGAATCCATCCCTAGAGCCTCCATAGATCCATCCAAAGTTGCACCTACAAAATGCAAAGAAAATGCATGCAAATGCAAAATGTTACTAAACTAGACTCTAGACTCAAACTAATGCATTCTAGAACTTATACGTCATATATACACAACCTAAAAGTAGATGAAAATAAGCTAAAATGCATCTAAATATGCATGAAAATATGTACACATCAATTATCCAAGGTGTCATTCTCAAAGACCATGTTACAAAAGTCCTTCGGATTCGCTTCGGGTTTACCCGGTAGGATTCCTTTACCGTTGTTCTTGGAAGAACTAGCAATTTGAGCCACTTGGTTGTCTAGAGGTTTCATATGAGCGGCTAGATTCTCAACCTTCTTGTTTAGGTCACACCAAACACCATCAATCTTTTGATTCACATCTCCCATCCTCTTGTCAAAATCAAAAACGGCTTTATTTTGCCTGTCCAATACTTGCTTTAAGAGAATGGTGTTCTCGTCTTCCTTTGGAGGTTGAGTAGATGAACTTCCCGTGTTGGTGAGAAATTTGAAAGTTCTTTTTGGTGGGAAGTTTCTTGGAGCTTGCCCTTGTGGCCTCTCCTTTTGCATCGGGTAGTTTTGATCTGATGGGTTAGCAACATCTTGGTTCTGATATGAAAGATTGTTGTTCCAATATTTAAACGGAAGGTTGTAAGGCATTGAATAGTATCCCCCATGAATGTAGCAAAGATCTTCTTGGTCCCCAATTTCCTTGTCATTTCCATCACCTTTACCTTCATCCACATGTTCCACTACATTCATGGATCTTTGGTTCATCTTGGTAAGCCTATCAATCTTTTCATCAAGCTCTTGCAATCGAGAATCATCCCGGTAAGTTCCATCCTTTTCGCGGCCATAGCTTTGGTCACTTTGGGATAAGTTTTCTATGACCTCTTCACCTTCCTCAACGTCTAAGTTGGCAAAGCTCCCCTTGTTTGTCGTGTCAAGTGAATTCCGATATTTTTCCAAACAATCGTGATGGAAAATCCCTACCAAAGCATACTTAGCTACTCCGTGATGAGGGCAAGACCGGATATAAGATTTCAAACGTTCCCAAGCTTCATGAAACGACTCATTATACCCTTGTTTGAAGCTCGTTATGTAGTTTCAAATTTTTGCCGTCTTTTGCTTCGAGAAGAACTTTGTCATGAATTGCTTCTCAACTTCAGCCCATGTAGACACTAAATTCGTGGAGATACTCTTCTCTCATTGAGCGGCTATATCACCTAACGAGAAGGGGAATAATATCATCTTGATGGTTTCCTCGCTTACCCCATTTATCTTTATAGTCCTACAAAGCCTCTCAAAATCATCAAGATGGTCTAAAGGGTTTTCCGATGGTCGACCATAAAACTTGTTGTTTTGGACCATGTTGATGAGGCTATGCTTTATCTCAAAGTTATTAGGTACCACCGTGGGAGGTGAATACCGGTACTTACTCTCCTCATGTTGGGTTTGTCATAAGAACCTATCCTTTGTGCTCTAGGACGCCCTTGGTCTTGGATCCCAATCCCTTGAGCTTGGTTGTTGTCACCCATATTGTTTCCTTGATTACAAATAGGATGAGGGTTTTCCATTCTCAAACGTGTAGATGCTTGAGACCCTCTCTTTCTCTCCTTGCTCTAGTGTTATCTCATTCCAATCTCCTTATATCTTTCACTTGCGGAATCAAATTTGATGGACCTCTACTACGCAAGTTCATGCACCTAAAAGGACAAGACAAAGAGTGAACAAGACTTAGTGACTTTAAATAAAAAGTAGTGACTTAGTCTCAACAAACTAATGAAGACTAAATGGAAAAATATGTGGCTCCCTGGCAACGGCGCCAAAAACTTGATGAGAGAGATTTCATTCTCTGTCGAGTTGAGTACCAAACTAAACTCCTAAACCTCAAGTATAATGCTAGTAGTTGTATTAATGGGTTATCGAACCACAAGGAGAAAACATTTTACATAATTAATCCTATAACTAGTTCATTAATCTAAGTCTTATAAGTGCAATTGGATTTCGAGCTTAAATCAAACAATCAAAGTAAATCAAGATAGCAAACTCAACTATTAAATACTACTTAACAAGATTCAATGATGAAGAACATGCAAGCAATAACGTAGGTCTATGATCAAGTGATCCAAATGCTAACCAAATGTAAGGTTTAGGTAATGAAGTTCATTTCAAAGTTAAGGCAAAGAGTCAACTAGATCATTTCCATGATTCTATTCCATTTAATGTACAAATATAGAGCTAATCTCCCGATAGCAATCCTAAGTTCATTAATCATTAAACACAAGCCCAATAGCCTACTTAACACTTTAATCATCTATTCCCATAGGCTAACAATGTTAAGCATGATTTAGATTCTCTTAGGCATTTCATCGAACACCTTCAGGGTGTGAAAGCCTTAGGATCTAGGATTTGATTGATCACTTCAAATCTAGCTTTAAGCATCCCTAAATCATGTGAATCTATATAAACCCAACCTCTAACATCATGATTAGCATCTAGATCTAACTTGATCAACCTAACCCAATGTTATACTAGATAACTACTCACTAATCATGCTCAAATAACATAGAAATCAAAAAAAAAACTCATAACAAACATAAAGGAAGAAGAAGAAATGACAAAGATGCAAACTTTTTGTGATTAACAAAGAGATCGCTCTCTCAATCCAAAAGAGATACAAAAGTTCTATCAAAATGTAAAACTTAGGGTTTTTCTTATGATTTAAGATGAGTATTTATAGAAATAAAGAAGTTGGATTGGGTTGACTCGGGACAAACAGGGTCAAAACCCAAGTTTTAAGAGAAAAGAGGAAGGTTGGCGGTCTGGGTTGGCTGTTGCAGACCCCCAGCCAGACCCCCCTAAACCGCCAGTCAAGGTCTGTAGCTGGCTGGCAGTCTAGCTTATTGTTGTGGACCACCAGCCAGTCATGCCTATATCGCCAGCTTCACTTGTTGGTGTTGAAGTTGTCCCTTCTTGCTTCTGAGTCACGGGTTCATCTGTTATCATCAAGGTGACATGAAATGGGGTAGAAAAGAGGAGAAGAATGTACAAATGCATCTTCTAAGACCTCTATATGATCCTTCCTAATTAAGACTCGAAAACCAACTTAAAGCGATCTAAAAAGTTCTAAAATGCAAAGAAAACTCTACTAAATACTAAGCTATAATATGCAAAATATGATAACATCACCATATCAGACCGCATTCCTAGTCATTTAGCTCGAGCCCATTTCTACCTTCATCATGAGGCGCCGTCTACATCTCATGAGATCTATCCACGCAAGAAGTTATTTGGCAATGCCCGAGGAAGCCTTAGTATCATAGAGAAACCAACCTAAGGTGCTCAGACCGACCCCGAGTCTCCCACCTCTCCCAGCACAAGCTCAAACTCCTCACGCAATAATCGCCGCCCTACCGCCAACTAATAGTTCGACACCGTCCAACTCACTTAATACTCCCAGCACTGCAACCAAGATTAAGGCATCTGGCCCTCATCCCTCACCAAGCATGGTCTTTCAAACTCCAGAGTCCGGAATTTCAAAGGTAAACAGCTTAACAACACCTACAACACCTATCATCGGGATGACTCCCCAACATTAGCCAGACGTAACATCCATCTTGGTAGACCTGATGAAAAAGGCCACCACACTGGTACAAACCACCAACTCTAGGTTCGAAGCACTCTCAAACTCACCAGCCTTCTATAACCAGGGTGCACCCAGAGTACGCCGCACTACCACACCAAGGGAATCGACTGACAAATTTCTCTCCAGCATCCAGCAAAACCTTTTCGGAGACAACGCGTCGCTCCTGGATGAGACTACTCAGATCGACGATTTACCACTTCAAACCATAAGGCGACCCGCTAATCAGGCTACCAGTCAATACACTATGTCAGGCCCTTATGCTCCCCCTCAACAAGTTCCGCAAACACTTACTCTCTTCCCAGCGCCATAGAATGAGAAAGACCAAGAGCTCAAGTCCATGAAACATCGTTTGCAAGATATCAATCCAGCGTCCACCAAGCCATCAACGCCGCTCCCAAGATAGGCCGATTACTACGAGAGTCACAAAATGTACCATTTAAAAGCTAGATCACCCGCTGCAGTATACCACATCCTAGAAAGTCCGCATACTAAAGTATGGCAGAACGACGGATTCCAACCAACACTTGACCACGTTCAGCATAGCCATGGGACGAGTCCAGTTTACCTCGGAGGAACAAGATGCATGCTATTGTTAGTTGTTTGCTTAAAATATGGAAGGAGCTACCTACAAATAGTTATGTAGGTTAGGTGCAAACTCCATCGACAACTTCCACCAACTTTCTACCTCCTTCCCAAAGCATTATTCCATGTTCATCCAGCAAGGGAACTCCATAGCAGACCATTGTGTGATGGCCCAATGACGAAAAGAGAGCTTTCGATATGTCATGGCCCGATTTAAAAAAAAAAATACGTCACTTCTCGTTTCACGATAAAAGACGAAGCAAAACTACCCGTCCTATGCAATGTGCTTTGGTACGAGTCGCCCTTCCACAATAACCTCAAGATAAATAAGCCTCAAACCTTAGAGGACGAGCTTCATTGGGCTACACTGTTTATCGAAGTAGAAGAAAAAAAGCAGGTTATGGCAAAAAGTTTTGCGAAAACGACCACGAAAAAGGAAAAGGAAAAAGCCACTAATGATTACTATGAGTCACACCAACATTACGGCATAGATTACAAAGAAGAGAAGCATAAACGAACAATGAATCATCACGTGGGAAACTACCGAGAGCAGCAGCAACAATCCGCCTGGCCAAAGCAGCAAAAAACGAATGACGCAAACCATAACAAATATTGCAATTGCCATCAGCGCGCCGGTCATGAAACTTTGGATTGCATGCACCTCAAAGATATCCTATTTGGAAATTATGATACAAGCAAGGTCCAAGTACCAGATTATGAAGAGTACAAGAAGAAGTTCACATATCACCGATAAGACAACGAGATCGAACAGCGTGGAGACCAAAAAAGAATGATTTGCTAAAGAACGAGAACCTACCCCATAAAGACTTGAGTATGAGACTTCCAAAAGAGACATAGGTCAAGAATACCCCATTGATGCAGCTCCACCACCTAGGAAGAGAGTCGCGATGATCATGGGTAAGCTTAAGGACTGCAACAACTCCATTCGCTCCATCAAGAAGCAAACGATGTATTGTCACATCAACCCAGTGGGCGGATCTTCCCAACCCGTCAACGCCATCGAAGCACACCGTCACTTTCACGGAGCAAGACGAATTTCCTGTTCACATGTCGCACAACGATCCCCATGTCATTGAACTGCTATTCGCAGACTGTTAGGTAGCAAAAATCATGATTGACAATGGCAGCTCGGTCGACCTCATTTTAAGAGACACCCTCAAGCGAATGGACCTCAAGAACTACCCGGTCAAGTCATTTCTCAACCGCTGCCTGCATTCAATGGAGAGAAACCATGTGAATTGGGACCATCAAACTGCCGGTCCACATTGGCGGAATCACTAAGCTCGTCAAATTTACAATCATCGACACGCCAACCATATACAACATCATAATGGGAACCCCATGGATCTACGCAATGGTGGCATTCCCATCGACCTACCATCAATGCATCAATTTCCCTCCACAATGTCTAACCCATTTCCAAGATAAGTCCCAAAATATAATAATAACTCTAAAGTCCATTACAGATTAAGAAGAATAAAAGCCAATCAAATCAATTAGGCCTCAGCTCCAGGCGAGACCCATTCTGAAAATATATGACATCATCCATGTACAAGTCATCATGAGGAACATGACAAAGCAATGACATCCAACTCTCTGACACAAGTAGGCGTGCTACAGTCTGCGTCGGCAGCTTTTTGGTAGACTGCACTTTTTCCAGAGCCTTATGTACGTCGAAATTGACCAAGTTAGGAACAGAAAAGACATTGGAGTTGTCTTCTTTAGACCAACCTTTTGCCGAAATAGGGCAAGTTACGAGGAGGATTAACCTCGTACCAAAGTGGAGAGTGGCAAAATAAACAACCTCTTCATAAATACTCCCTGCAGCTACTAAATGTATATTTCAATATAACACCAAGTTACGAGGTAAACTGATAGCAGGAGAATAGGAAGAGACCAGATAGACTGTGCCCAACAGCAATATGACAGAGACTGAGGCGACATGACAACACACTAGGAAAAATGAAATTGGGGGAAAACTCCTCTACAAAAAAAGATTTTGGCAAAGGAAAGGCCAAGTCATACTAAGCAAGAAAGACAAATAGAGATTTAGAGATAACTTTGAACTCTACATCAAATGTCTATCTTCGAAAATATTCAAACTCTTTTGTAATTACGCTGATCAAATGAAATTCAATATAACAAGATTCTACGACTTTCATTATGCCAAGACATCATATCTCCCTTTTTACTCCATGCCAGACCGCATTCTTTGTCGTTTAGCTCTAGCTCGTTTCTACCATCTTCAGGTACACTTTTTCTTCTCTGAACCATAGTACACGAATAGGTTAATCGAGCAATGTTAGATTCATCAAAAATGGTGAAACTAGTGGGAGTGGTGAAACATGAAAGGTGGAAATTAAAGAAGTTCAGATTAAAGTTGTTCCTATTGTTTTGATAGAGACTAATGACACAATAGAGAAACATAATAGTGTGCCAATCCAACTAGCTGAAAATATAGTTGATGAATCTATCACAACTCAAGAAGAAAGTAGTGAACCATGATGTGTGTCAAGTTTCACCTAAAACCCGACACTACAGTTGCAAGTCCACATCGTAGTTGTAGTACTTCGGGTATCGATTCCACGAGGACGAGTAGTGCACTAAGGATCTATAAACTTTCAAACTAGCTAGGAAGAAACAAATGTGGTTTGGTTTTTGGTTTTAAATGAAATAATGAAACAAAATAGAATGTAAAAGGAAAGAAAGATCAATGAAAGGTAAACGTTAGACAAATAAGAAATCGTAGAGAAAGTAAACTAGCATGCAAGGGTTCTATTTTCGGGTACTATTTAGCTTAGGAATAACACAATCCAGTAGTAAATCCTCTCCACTTTTGATGTTCGAGATTCTATACTAATGACAACCAAAGAATATCGTCTTTTGGACGCCCCTGTAGAAGACGAGTATGCATTAACTATGTGTGTATGATTGATTGTTCACAATTCTAGATCGATCAACTTTCGTTCCCTTAATAGAATTGCTCACCTAATACTATTCCAGTAGTAATACAAGCTTTTGGAATGCAAACTACTTTAGATCTACTTACAAACTGGCCTTAGTGAGCAAATAGCAATTCACACAAGTAAAGGTGATAACGTATATGATAAACCCTAATAGATATGAGTCCCTAAACAAACTAGACCATGAACTCATGATAACCTATTGTCTAACTAGCAAACTACTCAATAGTTAACATGTTTAACAGACAGAAAACAAGAATAGAAATCAATTGATCAATCAAAGACAAGAGAGGAACGAGAAAACCGATTTATCGATGAAACAGTGAAGGAAGATTGAATCCTCTGAGATGGGAAGGGCACAACCCCAAAGGGCTTGTCCCTGCTTCCTTGAGACTCTAATTTAACCTAAAACAATACAACTCTATGAAATACAAAGCTAAAAACAAGTATAAATAGGCTTTGTCTAACTTAGGTCAATTAGGTTAAAATCGGGCTTGTAAGCCTTTCAACTTAGGCTTCTTGTAGGAGGGCTTTTGACTTGAGTTTTTGGGCTTTGAAAAACTTGTAAGACATCTACTTTGGTTGTGTTGTTTCCTTAATTGAAACCAAAGTTGTGATCCTTTAGTTCTAGCCTTCCTACACATCCTTCATTCGCTAGCCAGCAGGACAAGTCTTTAGTATATTCGTCCTCGAGCTAAAAAAATGAAGAACATAGAAGAGGTTTGAAAACATGGAAACTTACCTGAAATTCTAGAACTTATTGGCAACTTAGAATGACGAAATCCACTATATACCTGCGTTGACATTTAGATAGAACCCAGGTTTTCACCATAAACCTAATAATGTCCCCGATTCATCCACAATCAATAAGAGTGACCCAAGTTTTCCATCCCTACTCTCTAAAACTACAATGTGATCTCTTCGAGGGATTATTGATCAAAGAACACATATAATCAAACTCAATCAGAATCCTAAACAATTTCAGCCCACTATCGATTTTTTTCCTCTTCCTTATTCACATTTAAAAGCTTTTTAGAGGTTGATTTTTTTTTTACTTTTATTGGGTATCAATTTATTTTTCTATCAGCCTCTTGATAATCGATTTTTTCCTACTTTTCTAGGTATCATTTTATTTTTTCTATCGATCTCTTTATTCTTTTTTCTTTTAAGCACATTCAAATTTTATTGATTCCCAAATTCATTACGCATAAGCATATTATTTGAAGATTTTATTAAACCGGAAAAAGGGGAACCTTAGCCTTGATTTTGCTAGGTCTAAAGAGGAATCTGATGCAATGTATACCAAACTCCAAGAAGAGAAAATTATGTTCATTAAATGATTGAGTAGCTAAGGATTATCCGGATATCAAGTGATATGGTGTCTCGGTTAGCTGATCCATTTGAGTTATCTCGTTCGGCAAAACTGTAGTCAAACATAGATATTAGGGATACTAGTCATTAGAAACGTATTTTGTTCATAGTCAAGTTTGTTTCCGGACTGATTTTTTAACTAAATAAAACGTTTTTATTTTGAAAATTTTTTAAAACGACTCAAAAAGAAAGAAAAAGAATGGAAAACAAAGAAAAAATAAGTATTAGTAACAATAAGAATTCCCCGGACTTAACTTACACCGTCCCGGTGAAAAATCAAGTAAGAAAGGTACTGAAAACTAATGTAAATATAAATAATAGAAAACACTAAGCTTTTGGTCGAAGTATTGGAGAATGGTACCGCAATGTGTGATGTTTTGGTAAACCAAAATTTTGCTCGTTTGGCCGTTTTTGCAAACCGTGAAGAATTTTTCAACCAAACTAAATCTCCACTGAAATAGCATATTTTATAAGTAAAAATGAAGTTTAAAATCTTGGATCTCATACCTTATATGATTTTGCCAAGTTAGTCTCCTAAAAACTCGGTTTTGCTCGTTTTGGTGAGAAATCAGGCTGTTTTTAAATTCTGGCCATTCCAGGGCTGATATTTCTTTATGAAAACCTTCTCCATATGCTAATTATTAGTGAATATTCATATGACAGCTTTGTTTGCTTGGCAGAGCTAGATTTCGCTTTAGCCGAGTTCTTCGGTTTCTGACCAATCGGGTGCTCCAGAATGAAATGTTTGTGTCTCCAAAACTATTTAGACAATTCTTTATATTTTTACTATTTTATCCAGGAATCTTTAGTTGTAAGACTTGGTTCAATTCCTAGATAAGAGTTTTGGAAAAGTCGAATTCGTCGGTTTTGTGTTTTCGTTGAGCCAAAGTCTTGTGATCATCTCTGCTAGCCAAGTTCTCACGTTTTTTCTGAGTTTATTTGATGAGGATGCTATGGCCTAATAGTTTGTTTGGCTTAAATTGCTCTTAAGATGTTCCGGTTGCGTTCCTTGTCAATTTAATCGCATTTTTAAACCTTTGAATGTTGATAAAAAACGGCTCTTCCTTGATCGAATCTTTTGTAGCCTCAAAATACTTCTCATTTTTGTCACAATACAACTTGGCCTTGATTGAAGGCTGGTAGTTCTTCTCAAAGTTTCTGTATGGTCCAATTTTTTGCAATATCGTCTCCATAGCCTCGCTTTTGAGTCTTAAAGTCTTTAGGAGTGTATTGACGTCTTAAAATACTTCTTATGACCTGAATTAAGTACTGGAAAATTTTTTTTAATTTCTTACTTGACGAGTAATGTTTGGCTCGATTGTAAAAATTTGCTCAGTTTGAGAATTCTTGAAGCTCCAAGTGTGTACTTGTATCCAGAATGTTCCAAAATTGTAAAACGCCATGAATTGATTCATTTCATGTGATTTGGTTTCTAGTTATTGAACAAAATGAGTGGAAATTATCCGGCCAAGAAAATGCATTTCGGAACGTGTTCGGATGATTTCCCGCGGCTATATGCTAATCCCGGATGGTTGGATGGTTAGGTGGGTTGGAAATGGTAGATGGGATGGTCGATGAAGTCCCACCGGTTGGCGGAGAGGTATGGATCGGTTTTTGACAAGGGAAATGTCGCGGGCCGTCGTGGGAGGTAGATGGCGTGACGGTTTGAGGCATACGGTGCTTAATAGCGGTCGGGTTGGTAAATAAGGAGGCGGCTAGTGCTGGAGGTGGCTAAGGCATTGGGCAGGAGGGAGCTTGGCACCGGGTTGCCGAAGCTGCAGCACTGATTTTTGCCATAGAGAAGCATGCGGCCGGTGCTGGGGTTGATGTGCCCCATCCGGTTTTGGCAGCTGATCTGTGGCATCAGATCGTGGCCTTCTTTGGTCCTTGGGTCGGTGGGAAGACTCCATGGAGTGGTGGGAATGGTCTTGATGGTTCGGATGTACCCAAACGTGTTCTGATTGCTTTCTCCAGTTCCAAAGTGTGTTCCTACAAAAAAATAAACACAAATACTTTTAAAAATCATTTTTAAAATTCAAATAACGTCGAATATAAAACAAATTAATCCTAAGATCATATCCTAAAATTTAAAAGAATGAAAATAAAATCAGTTTAAAGAACATATGGGTTGCATCCCATAAAGCGCTTGTTTAAGATCTTTAGCTCGACCCTTGGGTTATTTGTAATGTGGTTGCCCGGATAAGGGTTTCGTAACACCCTTTAGTTGCATTTCCAATTATTCAACAAAGATCTCAATGGGTTTCAGAGTTTCTCGCTCCTGGTTATTCCATAGAATTGGTTTCGGACTCTGAAATCGTCTTGGAGGAAATTGAGAACGTGTTGCATAGTAGAATGGATTCTTGTTTATATTGATAAATTTCGTACTCCATTTATACTCATCCTTAGCAGCTCCTAGTGTCTCCAACACTCATTTTTCAGTTCTGAAAATTTCTTCTCGCTTGTATGCAAACCGAGTTTCTTCTCTCTGTTTTGTAGCTTGGATTGTTGGGACCATCATCCAACACACATGATACACCAATGGTTGGGTAAAATGAGGCTGGAAAACCCTTGAATCATCATGTTAAGACATTTTCCTTGCTGGTCATGAGCTACATCTTCAAAGCGTGTAAGAACTAGTGTCTTCCCTACACGTTTATCTTCACGTTCTTCAAGGTAAGTGTGCAAATCATCAAGCTTAGATCCTAAAGCTCAAATTTTATGATGATCATAGTCCTTCTTTTCCATCATCAATATTATGAAGTGCTGGGTATCTCCCTTTGGAGTGTTGATCTCATCGATCTTTATGGCGAAATCGCCAATTTCGCCGTCTACCTTCTTGTTCTTCATAAGAAGGTCATTGTGAATCATATTGACTTTGAAACCATGCTTCTCAATGTCACTAGGATTAGTAGAATTAATATTCTCCACTCTTGATGCATGAGTGTTTTTCCTTTCGATGCCACAATCCGATTTTCTTCGGTTTGTTTGATTTCTTTGATTTGAGGATGTTCCTCGGAATGGGCTGAGTATCTTATCTTGATGGAATCTTCTACTGCAACTAAGAGTCTTCAAGGGTTTGGAATTTTGCTTTAATCTCCCTAAACTTCTTACTTAGGTCGATGTGCATGCTATAAAGCTTCGTTGTGAACATTTCCTTCGCTTCTCTTTGATCTTTAAAGAGATGTGCCACCAAGTCTTCAATTTTACACTTGAGAGACACCAATGTCACGTGATTATAAGCTTGAGAAGGCTCTAGAAGTGGCTTTTAAGGTGTGAGAATGTGTCTTTGATGATGAACCACGTGTGCTGAAAATCGTGAGAACTCTTGGTTATCATAGTTCCTTTGATTCTTTTGAGATTGTGCCCATGCTTGATGGTATGGATGATGAAGATGATGATTACTCAGTATCAAAGGACTTGAAAAACACTCTCCAATTGTAGGTTGATTGCTGGTTCCAGGAAATCTACCATACTCTTGTTGAGTTTGATAGTTATCTTCCTTCGAATGAAACCAAAATCGATTTGTTTAGAAGTACAGCTCTTCTCCTCTTTGATTTTAATATTTTTGATGATCATGAAGGTTATAGCTCCTATAAAATGTGTCCTTAGTAGGTAGTAAGTTAAGATTCCCCATTGTATTTCCCGAAAATCAAGAGACACAAAAGGAAAAACTGAATTGTAAAAGAAAAAATCAGAAAAAGGAAAAACAAAAAAAAATCCTAAAACTAAAAGTAAAAGCAAAAAACCGGAAAAAAATTTCTAGACTAATTCTAGATCGAAATCTTTAGGCAACTAACAAGTCCCCAACAACGGCGCCAGAAAACTTGATGTGTGTCAAGTTTCACCCAAAACACGACACTACAACTGCAAGTGCACATCGTAGTTATAGTACTTAAGGTATTGATCCCACGAGGACGAGTAGTGCACTAAGGATCTATAGACTTTCAAACTAGCTAGAAAGAAAAAATTGTGGTTGGGTTTTTTGTCTTAAATGAAATAATGAAACAAAACAGAATGTAAAAGGAAAGAAAGATCAATGGAAGATAAACGTTAGACACACAGGAAATCGTAGAGAACATAAACTAACATGCAAGGGTTTTATTTTTGGGTAGTGTTTAGCTTAAGTATAGAAGAAAACCTAGTAGTAAATCCTCTCCACTTTCGAAGTTTATGATTCTATACTAATGAAAACCAAGGAATATCGTCTTTTGGACATCCCTGTAGAAGACAAGTATGCGTTAACTATATGTGTATGATTGATTGTTCATAATTTTAGATTGGTCAACTTTTGTTGCCTAAATAGAATTGCTCACCTAATACTAGTTCAGTAGTAATGCAAGCTTTTGGAATGCAAACTACTTTAGATCTACTTACAGACTGGCCTTAGTGAGCAAATAGCAATGCACACAAGCAAAGGTGAGAACGTATATGATAAACCCTGATAGATATGAGTCCCTACACAAACTAGATCATGAACTCGTGATAACCTATTGTCTAACTAGCAAACTACTCAATATTAACATGTTAAATATGTCGCAAACAAGAATAGAAAGCATTAGATCAATCAAAGACAAGAGACGAACAAGAAAACCGATTTATTGATGAAACAGTGAAGGAAGATTGAATCTTTTGAGATGGGAATGGCACGACCCCAAAGGGCTCGTCCCTACTCCCTTGAGACTCTAATATAACCTAAAATAATGCAACTATACGAAATACAAAGCTAAAAACAAGTATAAATAGGCTTTTCCAACTTATGTCAATTAGGTTAAATTCGGGCTTTCAGGCCTTTCAACTTGGGCTTCTTGTAGAAGAGCTTTTGACTTTATTTCTTGGGCTTTGAAAGACTTGTAAGACATCTACATTGGTTTTCTTTTTTTTTCTTAATTGACACCAAAGTCGTGATCCTTTATTGCTAGCCTTCCTACGCATCCTTCATTCGCGAGCCAGCAAGACCAGCCTTTAGTATATTTAATATAACTCTTGATCCACTTCTCCTTATGATGTTACACAACTTCCATATGAAAGCTAGCTCAATTTTCGAGCTTCTTTCCAAATTTCATTATATTCCACTGAAAGCAAAGCCTTTGTCTTGGATGATCTTTCTGATGTTCGGAAACTGTGCACAAACTAGTTTTTGTTCTAATTAGCTTCATATTGCTCCAAAGTACATAGTTTGACCTGAAATGACTCAAATCACAAAATATACAGGAAAACTACCTTTTCAGGCATAAATTTCGTTAAACACTAAGAAAACATATGAAAATCTATAGGAAAAGTGGTAAATTACTGGTGTTATCAAACCACAAGTCTCTTTAAGGTGACCTGAAATAGAAAGAAGATCTGCCATTTCAAATGATTATGTGGTTTACGCTATTGGATGTGAATCTGACTTAAGCATGTATGAAGATTCGATCTCATTCCGAAGAGTCATGAAAAGTGACAATTCTGAAAAGTGATTTAACGCCTCAAAAGAAGAAATAAAGTCTATGAGTGATAATCATGTATGAAACTTAGTAGAGTTACCCGATGATTTCAAAACGTTGGTTGTAAATGGGTCTTTAAGACTAAACGCAACTCGAAATGTAACACTGAAATATAAAATTGCTTATCTTGGTGCTAAAGGTTTCATCCAGATAAATGATATTGACTAAAAAGAGACCTTCTCTCTTGTTTCAAAGAAGGATTCTCTTAGGATTAGTTTAGCTTTGGTGGCTCATTATGATTTTGAGCTTCAACAAATGGATGTGGAAACCGCCTTTCTCAATGGAGATTTTGACAAGGAAGTATAAACAGACCAACTTGAAGGGTTTGTGGCTTGTGAAAGAAACAATTTTGTGTAATCTGAGAAAGCTAATATATGGACTAAAATAAGCTTTCTGACATCGTTATATAAAGTTTAATGATATCATAGCGTTATATGGGTTTGTAGAGATCATCGTTGATTGATATACCTACATGAAGATCAGGGGGAACAAGTTTGTGATCGTAATCCCATATGTTGATGAAATTTTGCTTGTTGTAAATGACATGAGCATGTTGCATAATATAAAAAGTATCTTTCGAAGAACTTTGAAATTAAAGATTAGGGTGAGGCATCTTTTGTGAATGGAACAGAAACCTTTCGTGTTAGGTCACAAGGATTGTTATGTTTATCTCAGAAATGATATATCAATAAGATCTTAGAGAGATATAAGATGGACAAATGCTTCGTCGGGATAGCTTCAATTCAAAAAGGGAACAAGTTCAGTAAAATGCAATGTTCTAAGAATGAATTGGAACATAAATAAATGAAAATAATTCCCTATGCATCAGTGGTTGGGATTTTGAACTATGTTCGAACATGTACTCAACCAGATATGAACTTTGCTATTGAAATATTGGATCGATATCAAAGTAGTCCTGAATGGACCACTAGAAAGCTACAAAGAAGGTTCTCAGGTACGTGCAAGGGACCAAAGAGTACATGCTTACATATAGGATATCTAATCATCTACAAGTCATTGGATATTCAAATTTAAACTATGCTAGATGTGTTGATAGTAGAAAATCAAAGTTCAACTATTTGTTCTTATTTAGTGAAGGAGCAGTATCACGGAAAAATTGAAAGCAGTTTATCATTGCTACTTCCACTATTGTTGTTGAATCCGTGGAATGCTTTGAGGCCACAATTCACTCAATGTGACTACAGAAATTTATCTTAAGGCTTCATATTGTCAACATTATAGAGAAGCCGCAAAGAATTTATTGTGACAATTTCGCTAGAGTCTTCTTTTCAAAGAATGACAAGTGCTCGAAAGGTGATAAGTACATGGAGTTAAAATACTTGTCTGTTCAAGAAGAAATGTAGAAACGTGGAGTGTCATTTGAACATATCATGACGAATATGATGGTACCGCTAACTAAATGTTTACCACCCAAGGCATTCAATGGTCATATAGAGCATATGAGTATTATAGATAAAGTCTTTCTTGAAAGTGCATATTTGTGGCTAGATTGAGTATGTATGTGCATAAAGTAAAGGACACATAGAGATTTGTTAACAGGGTTCGGTTTTCCTACATCCCCGGAACCAAGTCCAGAATTCATTCACTAGAAAAGTCTGCAATCTACAATTGCTATATGGCATCCACCACTCTTTCCTAGAATTATAATGATAAAAGAAGACTACCACTTAATGTCTTTTTCGATAAGTGTAGTTCTTCAACACAAACCACCAATAAATCTCTTGGTGGGACGACGTCACGCATATCCATGTGCATCACACAATATAATCTTAGACGCGTAAGTTTTTCTGTCACCGTTTCGTTCTATTTATCTCAACAACCAAAAACCCTAAACGACATAAGTCACACTTCAAATCTCTACAATTGTGGTTGGGCTTTACATAGGACTCAAAGCCCATTTTGATTTTTCCGAATCTCATGTAATAATCTTCCGTTGGAAAAGTACCTCTTTCTCTTTTCCTTTACCAGCAACACTTCTTTACGATGATCATGTATATGTTTCTTCTCCAAGTTACATCAAACGTGCATCATCACACCATGATATGATCATCTCCACATATGCTTTGTGCTAATGATCGTATCAGCATACTTCCTCAACATTTGTGTAACACACAAGACATGTGTCGCATCTAACATCTTCTTCATGAAAAAACATATACTTCTCTTTTTCTTCTTCGTAACACCAAAAATTCCATATGATGATCACATATATGCTTCTTCTCTACGATACATCATATGTGCATCATCATAATCTATTACCTCAGGTCTTTGTGTCGCATACAACTAGAGAGCTTCTTAACTCTGTCAACAATACCTTTACAATATCTCCCTTTGTTACTGATTTTTATAACTCGAGCACACATCAAATATCTTACTTTTGTTCTCTGTATGTTAGAACATGTCCCTTTTGGTTCCAGAGGTGTATGCTCTTTCATTCTCCTCGTTTTTACTTTAGTTTGACACTCAAGCATTTTCTACTCGTCATGCTCGTCACACACGAGAGAACACACTCTAGATCTTCGATTCACATCCTCATGATCTTTCGTAGAATCAAAGTTGTCGACTAGTTCATCACCATAACTATCTCAGCCATGTTAGTTCCTTGTTCCATGGCACACTTCAACCTTCTTGTGATGAATTGTCTGCTTCGATCAGGTTCTAGGACATCTCTAATAATACTCCCTTGCTAACTGCATTTCAGAATCTCAACATCCAATCAACATGGCATATTTCTCCATGAATCTTGTTGCATGATCTGTTGCAAATGTATACATGCATGATAAGACAACTTCACACTTTCACACAAGGTTGCATGATTACATCACCAATCTCCCCCTTGAGTCATGCTCTCTCTCTGCATTTTTCTCCCCTTGTTTGAGTGCATAACTATGCTAAAAACACAAGAAAAATCATCACCTTCTTCCCCTGCATCCAACTAGTTGCTTATATCTCTATTCTAGTCACCGTTTCTTACGTTGATGTCTGCTCACATCTATGTCACAATATGTGCTACTAGTTTTCACATGCATCTCTGCTCTAAGCATTTCACAGGCTTCAATATCTAAACAAACTTTGAAATCTTCTTTACTGCCAAACATTACACAAATCCAGATAATTTGACGTAAGCTTCTTCTCCAAAACCAAGTCTAACGATATTCTGATTTCTTCTCTTTTCCATATTTGTGTTATCTCTTTTAGACGCAATAGAATTTCCCAACTCATATTAGATAAAATCTCAGACAAGGATTCTCCACCGTTAGGCGAATTTGCTTCCATAGTCGACCCTTTCTATGCGCTCTGGTGATTCATTTTTATTCAACACCCCCAAGGAGACCGTGAACGTCTCTATTTCGTGAGCCCTCTTTTTTAAAAAAAATGCACAAGACCACGATCCACCAAGAACCCTTTGATATCTTTTTTTTGATAAAATATAAATATCATTAAACATAATGAAGATAGTACATGAGTACAATTTTGCTCATAAGAGCTACATGATTTGTAGATGTCCAAAAAAAAAAATTAAAAAGACATCTAGAAATAAGATAGGACCAAACATAGTTACATGTTTGATGCTAAGAGTGTCTGAAAATACAACCAACAATGGGTAAAATGGTAAGTGTAGAAGGCCTTCCAAGTCTATGTTGCTGGAGCAACCTGCAAAGATAAACACTAGGACAAACACAGAGATTGGTGAGTTGACAGAAGTTGAAACTAGAGTAGAAGTTGGCAAGGCTTCCACTCAAAGAGTCGCCAACCATTTCCCTCACACAAAACTGACTGTCCATGGGAATTGCCCCTTGCCCCGAACCGAGTTTGAGGCAAACAAGAGATGGTCAGAACGAATCCGACAGTAGATGGATAGGGGTAGACCAAGTCCCTTACCAAGCTACGGTGGCCCTAAAAATCTCCAGAAAGGGCCTTCTCTTGCCAAAGTTCACCAATCCTGCTGAAGAGAAAAGAAACCGGAGCTACCAAACCTCATTAGGGGTCACCACTCCCTGACCGAGGCGATGAGCTTGAAGGAGATTGCACGGAGACTCAAATACAAAAGCAATTGGCAGAACCGAGGGCTGGCTAACGGAAATCCCTGCCAAGGAATTCTAAAACACAAAACCAAAGCACCGTGAAGGACAAAGAAAGCTCAACGGAGCCTTCTACTCAGTAGAAACTGGTAGGTACTAGTGGAAATATCTAGGCCTAGTGAGCAGGAATCAACCCCCAAAGTCCCAAGCTCAAAAGAACAAAGACAAACCAAGAACCAAGAAGCTTCACACTGCTATGTTGGTTGAAGAGACAGAGGGTGAAAGCCTCCATAGCCGCCTCCAAGGCTAAGTCCGGAACAGAAGCTCCAGGCGAGGGTTTCTCTTACCCGGGAAAGAGGGAAAGGTCAAGCCAGCCAATGAAAAGCAGTCAGAGGGAAGGAAATAGGTACCTTGGATGCAGTCAAAGCCCAGTCGAATCCAACTCAAGACAAAGCAAAATCACCTCAGAAACTAACCCAGATCTGAGAGATCCGACGGATCTGGCTAGCGAAAGATCTCCCTAAAACCCTTTGATATCTTACCATAAAAGCATCCTGAGAAGCCTCTAGTTCATTCTTATACTTGAGGTGAATCTAATTCGTCATCACTTCATCTCTTTGAGTTATTGCTCCCTAACAGATAAATAATTCATCTCAAACCTAGAGCAGGCTTTCACATATTTCACTTCAAAAGCTATCAAACAAAATGCATTCTTTTTCTTGGGAGTTCTTTGACTTTCTTCAATATCTGGCTATAAGATGTCTAATCTGAACCTATAACATTCTTAACCAACAATCACACTTTCGATCATCAACCTTTATTGCCTTGCTTATATTATCTTCACGAATCTATACAACTTTTGAGGAAGTGCTCTGTCGTTGTCAAGTCTGGGTACACACTTTTAGTTGACCGATTTTCTGCAGCTCATCATGGAGAGATGCTTACCTTCTTTGCTATTTTTAGTGAATCACCATCTCCGACCTCTTCAAAGACTTTTGACATTTTCGGTTTCAACCTGCTAACACCTTGAGATGCCATCCGGTCTGTAACACCTTGATAATTTTCACAGACTCTTATTCTCCCAAGCAACGTGTAATGATGATACAACACCAGAATCTCTACTTTTTCTGCTAAGTTTCTAACGTCGTATTTTTACTGCATCACGTCTCGTGACTGCATTTTCATAGAGCTCATGACTTCAACTTCCCCTTTTCTTTTCAAAACTTTTGATTTTTCATGGGATTACATTTGTGGCCATCAACCCACACATCCTGAAATGACCGTGAAACCTCCTCAATCCCAATCACAGAAAATTGTTATCACTAGAATATCTTGTATTGGTTTGACTATGATGTGAATCTGGTTTGAATCTTTGCAGCTTTCATTCAACGGTCACACATCTTGTTCATTCACCAATTTCCATACAGTTCTCTACAAAGTTGCAGACAGATCAGAGTACGTATGTGCCTTCAAGATCCTTGGAAATTGTTGCAACAAAGCTGTTTTCAGACATTAGATTTGGACAAGATTACCATATTACTTGTGTTGGAAGATATCCTTATTGTCGCCTACTCTAACCTCCAATTAGAACACCGTTTGTGGCTATAGCTTCCTTGCCATGAGTTCTATCTATAACCATCAAGGATTTGATCTAACTTTTCATGAGTAATCAAAAGCACCTCCACTAAACTTCAATTAAAAAATTTCTTCGTAAGTGAGAGAAAACTTAGAATCAGTTGTCCCATCATCCTATAGATATTGTTCTCGCCAATAAAACAAGATCTAAGTCTGTCGTACGCACAAAACAGCCTCTTTCTCATGAGGTAGATGTTCTAAGCAAGAAATCTATAGTTCTCGAGTCCTTACAAATAAACTCTTCTTTAGATACAAAGTCCCAACATCCATGACTCCTGTTAAGTCCTACTTTCGGTCTTATATTTGACCATGCTATCAAAAGACAACTTGCAGGAGATCACAAAAAGAAATTATAAGTTCCAAGAGCTTTCCTTCTTCTGATGATGCAAGAGCAAGGTCTATATCACACTGCCTTCTTCAAACTTTTTGTAGGTTTAAAATCCTCTTCATTTTCCTTTCATAACACAATGACAAACTTAAATCATTGTATTCTCAAACACTTTTTGAAATTGAAAAACCTGAATTTTCAGCTTATGCTTAAGCTCATATCATTAGCGTATCCCATTTGAGCCAGAAATCAACTTTTGATCTTGAGGGATTTTAGTCTATGTCCATATATTAATTCACTTTATGACTGCATTATGCTAAAACACCTCTTCTTGAATCACTTAGGAACACATCACAAGACATACCTTTAGAGGTTTCTTAAACTACTTTGAAATGCCATCATTCAAGTACCTTCACGATCTCTGAATCCAATGTCCTTCTACCAGAGTATCTTTCTATATGTCCAGAATGTGATTACCAAATTTTATCTCATTTCGGGTTCGTTTGGTTGCCTATTTGATGACTCCACCAAAACTGGTCAAATCTGAAAATTCAGATTGGCTACACCGAGAGCATAAGAAGAAGCTTGAATAAAACACAAACCAACCGTTGAAAACTCAATTCTACCGTTGAATATTAAACCAGTATTACCATAATGTTCCCCACCAAACTTCAGCTCAATCGGATTATTTTTTATCTTCAAACGTTGCCTTCAATAACCCATCTCCAAACTGTTTTCTGCAGTATTTGAAAATTTTCATCTCTCCTTTGATGTTTTTGTTCAAGTCTTCCTTCCCTCTACACTATATGGCTATGTAATGCTGCTGTTTTTTCTTCCCTCTTTCATGAAATGTCCCATACCTTAGCAGCATGCAAATTCATCATCAATTCACTTCCAATCATTATGAACCACAGGTTGAGGCATCTCTTTCCTCTAATTCCATACGATCTTGCAACAACCAATCGGTGAGCTATCTCTTTTTTCTCGGTTCTTGAAGCATCCTTCTCCATCTTAAGATAAAACTCTTTGAGGCTCCATGTCTCATAAGTTTGACTACAAGATTCTATGTCGTATGAAACCCAAACTCACCTTCAGACTGAAAACAAACTTTAAAATTTCACAATGAACATCCTACCCAAACACTCAGTCTGGACCCTAAAAGAAAACATACATCTCTCTCTTGTGAATAGCACTACTGTAACACCCCGGTTCACCTGGCCAAGGTCCCTCCCGGATCTGTTATCTTCTCTAACTAACTTCTCCTTCTCAAACAATCTCCCAAAGCATTTCTAATAAAATCTTGAATCAAATTCGAGTCTAAATATTCCATCACAAGGATAAATCTATCTTATTGCTAGGCAGAGCTCCATACGTGAATAGAGTCTTCTCGTCCACAGAAAAGAAACATAACAAGTCTAAAAGAAAATCAAATCAAGTCAAACCATAGAAAACAATTTAAATAAAATCGGGTCCCGAAAACGAACAATCCAGTTCCTTCATCATCCGTCNAAAAAAGGGGAGGGTGAGGGGAAAGAGAGGGTGAGTGACGGGGGAATCACCCAGTGAGACATGGAATTGCTAGACACGCAACACCGCGGAACAGACTTAACATGCAATCACAAATAACATAGAATTAGCACCAAGCAGACACCTATTGTGTCACAAGCATACAT